>CAJNYU010002346.1:0-291377 GCA_905331475.1 Rotaria socialis | reverse complement strand
TTTCTTTCATTAAAATCTATTCAATTTTCTCTTCTTGGAAATGATTGTGTTGATTTCTAATTTGAAACTGGATTTTTCTGGATTGTGTGTTCAAAATACATATCAACTCGATTATTTTTTGAAAAATGATACTTCTTAAAGGAATACACCTACTGTGCCGATATTGATGGCACGCTTCGATGATTCTCCTTCCTCCTCCGTCTGTTCTCTTTCCGTTGTTCTAATATCTCTCTCCTATATATACGTGTGTTATGTATGAAGTTGTTACACTCTGGATATGTGATGAAGCTAATAAAAGTCATTGTCTAGAGTGGCTGTAAGCTACTCCGCCTCTATCCAGTTTGTCTTAATACATCAACTAGCAAGAGTCCTATTTATCGTTACACCTACCACGTAAAAAGTTAATGTAAATCGTATTTTTGATCTAAAACAAAGAGTTAATGGTCAAAAGAAGTTTTCTTGGATATATATGAATATTACAAGAATAAACATTTGTAATACAAATAAAAATCTAATATGAAGATACAAACTCTTAATATACTTTTTGAGTCTTTTTAATATATTCTTGAATAACACTTGATGACAAACCATTTAAAACTTCATCGACAGCATTTTCTAGTTCACATTGTGATTTAGGATTTTTGTTTGTATTATCAATATCTATTCTTGTAATATTCATATATAACCAAGAGAACTTCTTCTGATCATTAACTCTGTGTTTTAGATCAAAAATACGATTTGGATTAATTTTACCCGTGGTAGTAAGGTTGTGCTACTTTTGGTGGAGTAAAATCGTGATTTTCACACGTAAGTGAAGTTAGTATTGTATTCGAGTAAAACCTATCGATACTCTTGGGAGCTGATGTTCCAACGCGCATGCGCATGTCCCTAGCGAAATTTCATATGTTCTATCAAATGATAATTTGAATTAACTAGATCTCGAAGCGTTCTCCTACAATTTCGAAAAATCCAAAGAAATCCAAAGAAATCCAAAGAAATCCTGGAATTCCTTTTGTTGAATCTGTCAATATTCATTCCAAGAAATATTTCAATTCTCACACTTGTGTATCAAACAGATCTCAACAAATGTCATCGAATTGTAAAATCAGATTTTTCGTCTCCATGATAATGGTCCCAAACTCTCAAAATACTGTATTTTTCTATGAAATTCTAGCACCATATTCGATAAAAAGTTGCCAATATTCGTTAAAGGCCTTGCTATAAGCGTTTCACTCATGATATAAACACAAATCTAGGAGATCTATTTAATGATGTTCGTAGATTTTTCATAACTCATAGTAGGATTTTTTAGGTTTCTTTGAAATTATTCTATCATCGCTGAAGTCTGATTTCAAGCTGCAGAAAATATGTAGATTCCACTGGATAGAGTTCGTAGAGTTCCATTTGGAACATAGGCACGAGAATGGAACATTGGTAGAAGTGAATATGACCACATTTTACAAAGAAGGATACCCGTTTTTTTTGAATTTTTCAAAATTTTCGGAATATTGTTCGAGATCTCGTTAATCGAAGTTCTAGTAGTAATATGACTATGGACGTTGGAAAATCAGCTCAAATGAGCATCAACAGGTTTTACTCGAATACGATGCTAAATTCACCTACACGATGGTCACTTAATACTTTTCACTGCGATAGCTTGTGTAAACTATAATCTAAAAAATGCTACTATACTTTAAGCGAACAGCTAGTCATCGTAAACGACCGTTTATGAAAGTATACGATAGAAAAACGGCAACCGTTTCCTGAATCATTTACGGTCATCGGTTCCGACCGTTTACTGTGATACCCGACAGTCGTTTACAGTTAGCGTTTTGATTGCGACGGTCGTTTACGGAGATTTTTCACGATGCTCATTTATGACTACCGTATTTTATCGTAACACTTCGTTTACGATAACAGTAAGCGACTACAAAATACGATCGCCGTTTTTCACCGTGAGTGATAGGTATACGGTCGTTTACGACTCAGGATGATCGATCTGGGCATTTCTTTTTTCTTTAGGTATTCTTATTTTTGAACGTGTGAACTGTCAGCATAAATTTAATTTCATTCACGCAATCATGAAGTGTTCAATTGATACTTGTGGATTTACACATGATAGCATTCCACTATGTATTACTCTTCAACAGTCTGGCGCAATTATTGAAAATGACAATAAATTTGGTGAATTAAATGATCTTCTTCGCGCTGAAATAAAATCATTTTACTCTTGCCATTTGTGTCATGACAAGCATGAATCTCTTTTCACTTTGGTCAAATAAGTATTTATTTTTAAAATAAATGGAAATAATGATATTGTCTGTTTTCCAATTGTTACACTTGATGATAATCAAACATATCCTCCAGAATATTGTTCTAATTGTAACTACTCAATTAAAAATATTGAACTACCCGTCCATAAACAAGTGCTCATTAAACGCCCAATATATTTAATAGTAAGACTGCGTGTGAATTTTTTGTTTTGTTTTTTCGTATGAGTAGAAAAATTAACTGGTTTAGAAGATCATCTTAGAACTTTTCAAAATAAGAAACAAATGTTTGTTGATATATATATTGAAAAAAATATTATATCATTTGCTAAATAAAATATTTCTTAGACTTATTATATTTGCTCCATACTGTTTTATCACCACTACTATTTATCTCTAAGTTACTAAATATGCAGAAACTAGCGAATTCAGTACATCTCTAAGATTGGTTGCTTCAATATTACTCTTATCAAATAATCATTAATTCTTTTCTATTTTTAGTACTGTGCTGATCGAAGTATTCGATCAAAAGATCTTTTTAAAGGTGGCATCACATTAACAGATATCAATAATGTTCAACATTCATATACTCCAACATCATGTTTTATGATTCGCCGATATAGTGATACACTATTATTGTTAAAAAAGAATCCAACAAATTATTACAGTATACGGGTGATGCATATTCAATTGCTGTTGATTTACCATACTCGAAATTGAATGATATTTTAGATACCAGTAGTACAATTTTTATTTTTTATCGTCAGATATTTGAAGTTCTAATACTAAATATAACTATGAGTTGTTGAGTATCAGTCGATCGTTAGAAATATTCTCATACAAACTGAAGTCTTGTTTTGTTATAAAAGTAAAAGTTGTGTTGATTTTTTCAATAGAAGCTTCATGCATTTCTTTAAATGAACATTTTTATTAGCTTGACTTAAATGATTTCTTTTTATCAAACTATATGAATGCTTTTTGTTTAGAATCTCAATAAAACTGCTCAAGGGAAGATGAAGATCGTCTCTCGTGCCGATGTTGATGGTGCAACACATTTACTTATTCAAGACGGTGATAGGTTCTTTTCGGCAGGATTGCTAGCTGTTCAGGTCCCAGATGGGGTAAATTGATTTCGGAATGAGGTACACGTTAGGCACAACTTAGTTGAAAATGGGGTACATTCGTGAGGTACGCAGTTTACATCTTGCACACTGATCATCGACTGCGGAAATCAATTTCAAAAACTATCTTCAATTAGGAAAAGGCATTCTCAGTTTTTCGTTTTACTATAAAGTCTAGCTTTCAAATTGAAATTTTTATTTTCTAATAAATATGTTCACAATAAAATTTCATTCTGACATACATATTTAAGTCAATCATAATAAAACAACGCTTACTCAAAGTGAACCTTCTCGATTTATATTTACACTAACTGTTGCACGCTTTTTTTCGAAACTGTGTTTTTGTTCACTTTTGGCACACTTTATCAGTTGCGGTTGTGCTTGAGCAAAAGAAAAAAATCTTCACATGTCATAGTACTATTAAGGGGGCTCCCTTCTAAAAACTTTTTTTTTCTACGCATTAGATTTCGATGAAATTTCTGGAAAAGATATATTTCCAGTATAGTATCTCACAGTAAAAATTTCAACTCGATACATTGAGTCTTCAAAGAGTTAGCTAACGATTATAGGTGCAAATATAGGTGTCCGTGCGTACCAGATTTCTCAGCCATTTCAAATGTTAGGAAGCTCGGGTTAGTTTTAAAATGTAGCCAAGAGGTGGGCTACAACTTAACAGGGCCCGATTTTTCAATTAACTCCTAGTTTGGGTTTCGAAAAACTTCTCCCACAAAATTATGAAAAATCAGAGGGATTTTTTCAGATCTTTAGTTTTTCAAAAGCAATTACGGTTAGACTGGAAAATCGGACTCTTAAGTTGTAGCGGTGCACTTGGCCTACGTTTTAGCACCAACCTCAGATTTCTAGCGTTTAAATTGGCAGAGAAATTTGGGACACACGAAAGCGTAAAAACGAAAAATCCTATTTTGAGAAAAACGCAAAATAAGTTTAAACACTGAAAATCAGGATTTTTGCTCTAATAATTAACTTTAAAGGAGTATAAGAGTAATTTTCAATATATCAACGATTAGGATGCATTAAATAAGCGTGAATAAAAATTTACAAAGGCATTTTGTTTTTGTTGTCTCATGATCTATCAGGTCTACGAAAGTATCAATAAAAATCATCTGATTGAAAAAACCTGTAAAATCATCTAAATCGATATGCATCATGTAGAAGTAAAATGTTAATATTATTTTTAACACTTCTCAGTATGCTGTAGTCATCATGATTGATAATTTTATGAAACAAAACAAAGTTCATGTTTATTCATGAATCCATGTATAGTAGTTTCATTCAATTCTGAGGTTTCTGAAGTACTGTATTCACCTATCACACTTGGTTGTACGTGGTAGTAAGGTCGATCAATATAAGAGGTCAAAAGAAAATCTAGAAAAAATTTACAAGTCAATTTTTTAGAAGAAAAAGTATTTTTTCTCTATGGGTTTTCTGAAAAACCTGTGTAGTTTCCTGAAATCTTATAGGAAAATCAATAGACTATAATGCAATCGATATTACACACTCAACTCTATCTGACTAGACATAAATAAACAAATCGACAAATTTGACCAAAATTAAATTTTTTAGAGGGGGGTGCCTTAAATCTGATTTTCAATTCAGCAGCTTTCATTCACCGTCAAACTGCGACTGGCTGTTCATGCGCTTTTTCTTTGACTAAAAACGCCTTCAACAAATGCATTCGAGCAAGGAATTGAGTACACATAAGAAATAATTTTGTACACTTCAATACGCATTGGTTTCGACTTTACAAGAAGAAAAGCCCAAAATTGATCAGACCGAAATTCCACTTCTCTTTCATTATTTTCGGTCGTCGGTTTGTGAATGAGATTATCTTCATCATGGGACTCATTGCATATATCACTATTGAATTCTTCATAGACATGACCATTAACAGCCAACCAATATATTGACGCTTCACATCTTTATCAATAGTAAATGTCGGATAGAGACAGAAATTTTCTTAGTTTCAACCAAAATATGGATGATAGTAGTCGTAACATTGAAAAATGCAGATGGGGTACAAAATCCGTACCTCAGAGGTACAATTTTTTTTAGGTACAAAAGGCTCAAATGGGGTACGGCTGGCAACCCTGCTTTTCAGTATGTTTTTCCTATCTCTATTAAATCGGTCAATACTTTTAATGTTTCATTTTTTAAGATTAAGCCGATGACAAAAACAGTTTTAGATAAAACACGTACCTGAAGCTGAAGGCTCAATGATAGTCTATTTATTTTGTTTTCATTTGCTTTTTGTATTATTATTTTTTTTGTTGATTATCGTATTGTTGTATCTTTTTTGTACTACACAGATTTTAAAGCATCACAATAAAACACCAGATTTTTAAAAAACTTATCATAAACTTCTTTAATTTTAATTTGTTGAACACGTAGATTCAATACTTTCTGAATTATGCTAAAATAACTCATGTAACTTATATATATTTAGAGAGAATATACGTAGTGACATCTATTGCTTTCTTTCTGCTGCATACACAGAAATATAGATAAAATATGGACAATGGACTACACTCCAGATGGCGCTTACTCCAGTTCACTTTACATCATGACCTCATTGATATTATATAATTTAATTTTTGAAACACCAATAGTAACTGATGCGTAGATATCCATGAAATGCCAAAAACAACCGCGTGTTTAAGAAATCCATCGATAAAGTTTCTTTTCTTTGTTAAGAACTGATTTGTATGTAATATTATTTTGAATTCGAATTTTATAGATTATCGATGAGTAAAACTATATTGAATAATCGTTCATCATCAGAATTAATAATATTAAATGATCAACCGTCAAGAAAAAGACGCATTAATTCTGAAGAAGTCAACATCGTAGCCAAGAAAAAAATCAAGCATTCTACTGATATCACATCACATTGGAAAAATATTCATTCCAAATATGAAAATAATGCAATGAAAACATTTGAATGTAAATCAAAAAATGATTGTAAGATAATAAAAAAAAACTATCTAATCATGCATGATTAAAAGAAGAAAAAACTAATATTCTTTTTAGATCTAATTATAAACGATCCACTTGGTGATCGATCACGTTTTATTATAGCAAAATCAAGTCATTATTGGCTTAACGAATCGATACGTCTTGTACAACAACATGTTGAATATGGAACAACATTTCATGCAGCTATCTGTGGAGAAATACTTGAAATTGAACGAAATCTTAAAGCATTAAAATTAAATGTTGATAAAAATGGTATTAAAAAAACATTTTTCTATCGAGCTGAAGGTCTTCTCAATTTTATTCGTCTATGCTGTACATTTTTTGGTAAAAATTTCATTTAACTAAAAATATCCATGATTCTGTCTTCTGTTTTGTTTTTCAAATCTGTTAGACAATCCACTAGAGAAATGTCATCGACGTTTACATGCATTATTTAATCTATGTGCGAATTGTTGGTTATATATGTTGGATATAATGTTACCAATGTCTATTGTACGCGTAGAAAAAAGTTTCATATTTGATGATGATCACGGTGATTTTGAAAATGATTCAATACTTCGACATTATCTGAAAGATGATCAGCTAAAAATAAAAAGTAACTATGTTATTGTCTTGTGATAGTTTTTAAGTTTTCCTTAATTTTTTCATGAAAATAGAAGCACATAGTGAATTACCGAATTTACGTCATATACTATATACGATTATTTTAATTATTGATAAATTATATAAAATGCATTTAGTTGATCGAATCTATCTTGAAAGATTTCAGATGATTTATGAAATTTGGATTCTAATTGATAATGAAATTAATTCGCGTGAAAAAATTAGTTCTACAATTAATTTTAAGAAAACAGCTAAAATTACAAATGAAAATCAAACGAAAAAAATTTCATGGAATTTTCTTGGCGAATGTGATAAATATGAAAGAATCTTTGGAACATTTACTACTAATATTAAGTAACATTGTTCTTGCTATAGTAATTTTTTAGCTATTTATGCTTTATTTTATTATGAATAGTTTTTATTTATTATATTGATAAATTATGAAGATTATAATGTTTCTTGTATAAATTAATAAACATAATTAAGATAGAGCATTCCAATTCTTTATTGAGTTTAATAATCTAACGAATAGGCCGTAAGGAATAGCGTGTTAAAGATTTCGTCAATATCTCTCTCAGTTTTTAATGGTTCCACTTGTAATATTTTTCAAAAGATAGACCATAGAATTCACTATAAAATCACGTAAGAAAAAAGCTTTTTAAAAGAATATGTGGAAAATTATTTTTGAACTGTATTAATTTGCATTGAAACGGCGTACTTTCACAGTGGTTTTTTTCAAGAAGTAATTATTTCTGTCCATCTTAATAAACAGATTTTAGAATATTCTACCGAAATTTTCCTATGTCTTTAAGTTTATTGGTTTCAATAGAGCTTAGAAAAAAGATCCGCACTTTGAAAAAGACAATCATTTCTCGGAAGAGATATAGTATATATCTGAAGCCGTCTTCGTTAAAAGTTTAATTTAACAAAATGTACTGTTCGGATAGATATTCAATATATCGTACAGCGACGATTTCAACCGATAGAGGCTTGCTTGGATTAAAAAATCAGAATATTCAAAATTTTCATTTGTTGACCTAGCAGTTGTGTAAAATTGTAGAAAAGAAAAATAAATAGAAGCTCTAAATGAAATATTTTCGGAGCATCGTGTTACTTTATTTAGTTTTACAGATATTATTTTCAATTCTTCTTCGTCTTCTGGGGATTTCTAGAGAATTTCATGAAATATTTGTTTTTAAATGTATTAACTCAAGCCATCGACCATTGAAAGATATATTCATTGTGCTTATATTGAAATTGACGTAAATGGGCAATAAATTCTCAAACATGGTAGCAAATTATTCTTTATCATTTTTATTCTTATAAAATTTTAAAATTCTTCAGAACCCATTGAAATCATCATATGATGCATAAACTTACCTATATATCTAAAGATTTTAGTAATTTGTTGAAACGTCTCGTAATCTTAATAACCATAGACTATGCATCCATTTTTCTTATTTTCTTGTACTGTAACAGTATCAAATCGAATACTCATAATATTTTTAGAATCATAAGCAAGGCTGGTGAATTGAAAAGCCGCCTTTATTCATATATCGTCTTCTTTTTCAAATATATTTCAATATGTAACTCTTTGATATGAGAACTCTTATTTGAAATTTATCATTAAGACGATTCGATGTGATTCAAGTTGCTTTGACATTACTCATTAGCCTTGAGAGACAATTTTAATCATAGAAATTTTCGAAGCAAATCATATAGCATCATCTTTAGCTAATCTGTTAAGATTGATTTGTCAGCATGATGAAGATGAAAATATTCAACAATCATTTAGATATTAATATTATATCATATTATGGAACTAGTTACAATGTTTTTGATCTCATTAACCGTCAAGTAGTTCAACAAACCAGAGCTGTAAAGTGTTTTTCGATATAAATTTGAACCAATACTATCAAATATTTCATTATCTATCCTTCGAATCGATTTCTCATGGAAAATAATCATATTTTTAGATAGTAATGAGACAATTACTTGTCAATGTACACAATGTTTTCAGATCCGTTAAAGTTTGAAATTAATATTAAATGACTTTGATTTGATACTGTACTTTTTGTTTTAAATCAACTTATTGTTTTTCATTGATACAAAATATACAATAACTTTAGATTTTCTCATGAAAAGTACTAATAGTAACCTTGATATTGAATTAAAAATCATCTTTCAAAGTAAAAATCATAGCAACTATATACCTACATGTCCATAAAAAAAACGATGTATTCTCGTTGACAAGAAGAAGATAGTATTTTTAATAACTTTATTGTAGATCATAATTTTTAAATGTTCGCAACAATAATTTTCATAAATTTTCTATTATTTGTATAATCATTTCATACATTTATATAAGTAAGAATGATTTTTTTTATATCATATTAATAATTTACGGAAGCAAAAAAGAAAGATATTTTAATTTAAAATTCACTCGTTGTATTGCTTGATGTTGTTGTACTACTGGATACAGATGGAGATTGTACAAATGATATTTTTTTCGATGACATTTTATCATATAAATATATCAATATTCTTAGCATGAAGCTACATAAAATACTAATAAGAGATAGACTACCAATAATAAAACCAAGTAGACTTAAGTCTTTCTTTTCAATCGATGCATTTGCAAGAAGTTGATCGTATGTCCATGAACTAAGAGACAGAGAGAGAGAAAGAGGAAAAAAAGCAGTTATCTTATATATCGAATGAAAGATTTATGATGATACATGCATTGTTTCATTTTTATCACGTAATATATATGTAGCACTTGACATTATTTTATTATGAATTATCTAACGTATGCGCCAAATATGCGTTACAAGAAGAGAAAAGAACGAAATGATGATAATATTGATGTTTATGAGTCCTTGCCAACGTACTAATCACAAACAAGCATTTAATTACATGATCGATAATCTTTGGTCAAGGCTAATGTATCTATCGAAATATATATGCTCTTTAAGAATTTTTTCTTGAACCTATGCTTCAATCATATTTTCTATTTAAAATGTTGTATTGACATTTTGAAAATCTAGTCAAGGTTTGTCTATAAATAAGACACATATAAAAACATGATGAATGACTCGATTAAATTTCATTCATCTGTTATAGTTTCAAATACTAATTATTATCAATATGTTAAAATCAATTCTAATCATATTTACAATCTTCATTAAATTTATCAATGCACAACAAAACATTCTGGATGATCGGTATGGCAATCGAATTCCACAACAGCCATCTTATTTTAGTGCTGGATATGGTGTAAATCTTCCAAGTAGTAATATTAATATGAACAATATTAATAACAACAATATGAATGCTATCAGTAGCATGGATAAAGATGGTCTCATTGAAGAATTCGGTCAGTGTGGTGGTCTTGATTGGGAAGGTCCAAAAATTTGTAAAACAAATTTTATTTGTATGAAACGTTCAAAATATTATTCTCAATGTTTATCAGCTGAAGCAGCTGCAATCGCAACTCGACCATCTCCACAAGTTATTCCACCTGGTGGTAAATGTCATGGTGGAAATATTCGTAGTCCATTAGCTTGTGCTACTGGTACAGCTTGTTTCATTCAAACAGAAAATATTCATGGTGAATGTAAGACACACTGCCCACAAGGATGGTTTTGTGCTAAGCAAACGTTATCTGAATGGGCACCGTGTGGCGGAGAAAGTTATGTTGGTTTGACGAAATGTAAAGAAGGTCTTCATTGCTATCCACATTCAAGATGGTATCATGAATGTCGATCAGAATGTCCTGAAGGATGGAGTTGTTAAATAACAGTCTATTTTCTGTTTTTTTTCTATTTTATCTTTTTGCTTTTTTTTTTCTATATAAGGAAAAAAACAGATTTATTAATAAAGTAGTCAACAACATGTAGATTAACGTCCACATCTTTTGATAGTCAATCTATATCGAAGAAAAAATCATTGCCATTTGCTCGATCTGAGTTATTTGTTAGATTCGATGAACCAAACTGATCATCAGGTTTGGCACGATAAGCTTCCGATCGACCAAATAAAGTATAAGACATGAAAATCCAACCAGATATACTTAGAAACGATAGAATAACTATGGTAATAATTATACTGAGAGACGATGAATTATAAATTTCTACTGTTGAATTAAGATATAGATTATTAGGCGTTGTTGATGTTGTTGTTGTTGTTGCCGTGGTGATGGTTGATGATAAAAGAGAATTGTTCAAAATAATCATTTTAATATAGATTTTAATCAAGGACATATAATCAAGAAATGATTCACATTATATGAATATTGATTAGTAGTAGATTGTAGGTAATCGATTTTGTTCTGTTGTTGTAACTGAATGAACTTTCATTTGACAATTTATGATGCCATATAGTCGTCTAGTATGAAAGAAGAAGAAGAAAAATATAGAAGATAAATGAATATGTACACTCATATACAAGTGCAAATCAATAGGAGGGATGTTTTATGTCAAGGATGCAATGTCGGCAAAAAAAAAGAGATCTGTATGTGATAAATGAGCATGATGCCTTCTGAGAATGAGAACGATGTGATACAGATGATGATAATGTTTCTTTTTTGTACATAGAACCTAAATGATTGCCAATATTGATTAGTTTTGGTCAGTTATTCATTGTGTAGCTTTAAGATACGTATATAGGATCTGTTCGTTTATTAATAAAGTAGAAAGAAAAAAACAAGCCTTGACTAAATGCAATGTGAAGATAATGACCCATATCTAATAGAAGAAATTAGTTTTACATATTTCTCAGACTTTGGTAAAGGTCAACACATAATCACTATCATCATATTTGTAGCTATGCGTATCTCTCCGACGGTATACTCAAACAAGGATTTTTTGCCAATCAGTTAAATCAGAATAGAAAAAACATCTTATTCATGCGATATTTAGATCAACGATAAAAGAAATAGACGTTTTTTTTGTGGATATTAAACAGCTTATGCTGATTTGATTTGTTTCTTTTCAGTATCATAACAGTTATTTTCCTGTTTGAGTACAAAATGTCTGATCTAAATCAATAGATCTCTATACCATCAATGATGATGTATAAAATTGTTAACATCATGAAAACATTGCAAAAAAATAACGGTAGTTTCTAAATAAAAATGTAATGATTTATATTTATCCATCTATTAGACTTTGATTAAATACTGATATTGTAAAAAATAATTATTTTATTTATGATTTTACTTCTAATAGTTTGATCTTTTCTATACAACGATCTTTTGCTTTTTTTGAAAAAGAAAAATAATTAAATATACAGTATAAAACTTATCACCATATTTTGAAACTATGAATCTAAAGTTGAAATGTGCATTTTGGTTACTTAATACTAGCGTAATTTGAGAGCTTAATAAGCTATCTATTATCGAGAGGATCAAAACTAGTGCTTTACTGTAAAATAAGAATGACGAAAACAAGGATCAAATAAGTAATTATCGCTCATATATAAGGCACTGTTAAAAATAATTCAATACCAGTTACAATTCGAAAAATCGCATAGTATCAATATGGTATCAACACTTTTAACGAAATTAGTCTTATTGGCTACGGTCATAGATATTGTCTATTCAGTAGCTATCTATGAGCAATGTGCTGGTGAAGGCTATGGTAATTTTCCTTGCGACAATGGTATGGCATGTTTTCGTCGAAATAAATGGTTTTCATCATGTCAATACAGTTGTCCATTGAATCTTGGTTGGGAATGTGAAGCTTACATTACATTAGCACCAGCCTATGCTGCTGGGTGGGCCCAATGTGCCGGTGAAGGTTGGGGTAATGCAAAAGCATGTCCAGCTGGTTATGCTTGTTATGCTCGAAGTATCTATTATTCTCAAGTGAGTGATTTTCTATAACAGCTTTTTAATTAGCTGAACTTTTGATTATTTTAGTGTCGTCCAATTGGTGATTGTCCAGCAGGTAAAACTATATATTTTATGCTGATAGTTGGAAAAAAAGAATTTTTTTGTATTATTAAATAGATTGGGGATGCTATGCATTTATTCATTCAACCACTCCAATTCCTCGTCCAGTTACTTTACCTGCTTATACAAAATGTAACGATGTTGCAAACGCAGTCTGTCCAACTGGAACAGCATGTTTTCGAAACAATGCTTTATATGCCGAATGTCGTCCAGCTTGTCCACCGACATGGGCCTGTGAAACAGATGTAGCCCAAGACAAGGAACAGTGTGGAGGTATAAATTTTGTAAAACGTTTGAGTGTAAAATATTTTTATCTATTTAGGTGCGGGATATGTGGGTCTAACACGCTGTGCTGAAGGCCTTCGTTGCTATGTACGTAACCAATTGTACGCCCAATGTGCACCATCATGCCCAGGAGCTGATTTTATTTGTTAAAAACAATAACGAAGAACATTGAAAATAACTCATTTTTTTTTCTACTTTTCTTGTTTACTTCAAAAAAGAAAGAAAAGAATAATAAAATGAGCGACATATAATGCCCTGATTGCTGAGTTTGATGTCTATCATGTATTTTTTCGTCTACGAAAATGTTTCAGACATTGAAACTTTATCGTGATTATCGTCAACATGGAGAAAGAAAGAAAAAGAAGTTTTTTTCCTTTCTTACGAGTACGAATAAATGTGTGTTTTAGATATCTGTCGTAAATTTTAGCATTCCAATGACTGCAAGGCGTTCTGTTGTATCAGAAAAAGCAGCTTCACTCGGCGACGATATTCAGTCGTATCATCATCATTTGGTTTGGCTAGATCAAAATATCGAAAATTATGGAATTAAACAAAATAGACTACCATGGTTTGAGTTGGACGATAAATTGAAACTTTTCACCGATACAGAAGAATGTGCTGATTATATACTAAGACAAGATGATAGAAATGAGAAATCTTACATTATATTCATTGTTTCTAAATCACTTAGCGAAGAAATTCTACCAGTCATACATGATTGCATTGGTATTTTTACAATTTTTATATTTTCTCCAAATGTAAAATATTGTCAACATTTAAAATACACGAAAGTTCGAGCAGTATGCACAGAAACAACTGAATTATTTGATAGAATTCGACATTGCATGGAGAGAGATAACGTTACAATTGGCTTTAGTTTATTTAATGATCGAGACAATGCTAATACAGGTATTTGAAATTGAAATAGGACAAAACGAAAAGTATCAATTGATATTTTTTTTTCTAATAGACACATCCTCATTAAAATCCTCATTAAAAGATACACCCAATGAACAATATCCGATTCACTGCTTAAAAGAAGATCAAGCACGTTTTCTATGGTTTTATAAGTGTAGCAGTTTTATGATTGACTTAAAAGACGATGATATAAATGCTAAAGAAGAAATGATTGCCTGTTGTCGTAACACATGTAAAGATAAACGATTACTGATACCAATAGATGAATTTGCAAATGAATCATTAGAAGAAAATGCACAAAGAGCTGTTTGGTGGTATACGAATAATTCTATCATATATCTAAGTATTAATGAAGCATTAGTTTCCGGTAATATTTCAACGATCTATTCGTATCGTTATATGATTAAATTACTGTGTCGACAATTGAAAGATTTACACCAAGAATTTAAACTATCAGTATCCAATAGAATACTTCATCTTTATCGTGGCCAACGATTAAAACTATCCCAAATTCTCTCGATTTCCAGATGTATCAATGGTATTATTTCACTCAATAGTTTTGTATCGACAACACAAGATAGAGATGTTGCAAATAAATTCAATTTTGGTCGTAAAGAACAAAATGATGAACCTGTTTTATTTGAAATCGATGTTGATATGAATAATGAATACGGCATTGTATTTGCTGATATCAGAGAATTTAGTCGGTATAAAGAAGAAGAAGAAATTCTCATTTCGATCGGATCTGTATTTCGTATTGAATCGGTCGAATTTATTGAAAAAAATAAATTATATGTTATTCATCTCTCATTAAGTCGACATGATCAATTAAGTGTTAATAACTATATTGAGCAGTCATATGCAACAGAAATCGATTCAAATGAGCATTCAGTTCTTTTTGGAAAACTTCTTTTTGATATGGGAGAGTATCAATTTGCCATAAAATATTGTGAAAATCAAATTGCTCGTATATCAAATTCTAATAATAATTGTCGGCCTACCTTCTTGAACAATCTTGGTGTATGCTACGATGAAATCGGTAACAGAAATAAAGCGCTTATCTATTACAAAGCAGCACGTGAAATGTATAAAGCGGTGGGAAATCAGCGTGGATTAGGTGCATGTTATCATAATGTAAATCATTTATTTCTATTTGTATTAGGTTTTATTTTCGATTCATTGTAGATGGCGAGTTCTTATTATAACCAACAAAACTATGATGCTGCTCTTCTATGGGCACTTCAAGCTTTGGATGTACGAGAAAAATATCAACTAGAAAAAGCATCAACTCTTGATTTACTTGGTTGTATTTATTTAGCTCAACATGATTCAAGCGCAGCGGCTGATAAACTTAAAGAGGCTTTGAAAATACGTCTAAAATGTTTAGGCCAAACTAATTCAAATCATCCAGATATTGGAATAAGTTATTTCAATTTAGGTAAACTTGAATCAAAACTATTATCATCAATTGAAGCACATACTAATTATTCACGTGCTGCAGAAATCTTTCGAGTCAACTATCCAAGCACACATCCACTGATTAAAGAAGTTACACAATGTTTAGAAGAAAGCAAACGATTATGATATCGAGAATTTAATTTCCTTTTTTTTTTCTTATAAATGTAATTATTTATTTTATTTCGAGAATGTATTTATTCTAAAAGATTGTAAAAATAATACAACGAGCGTCATGATCATATTGAAAATTTGAAATATGTATGTCGATTTCAAATGACTCGACAATCACATGGAAATTTGTAATCAGTATATGAGAAGATTTAATACATCGAAACAAAAATTATTGACTGCTCGGCTGATGTTCAACTACTTCAACGCTCTCGAAGTTTCGACTACTCGAGAAACATTAACATATCGAAAGAATTGTTTTTTATGCATCAATCGAAGCAATTTTAGCACAACAATATTTTCGACTGGTAAGCTGAATTGTGCTCACACGAAAATTCTCTAGAAATCGAATAATACAGTTTACGCTAGTTTCATCATTTTCTAAAACCAACTAGTAAGAGTAAAATTCATACGTATTCTAAGAATAAATTGCCGCGTTTTAATTCTTGAAACGAAGTTTTTAAATATTGCTTTTAATAATTTTCTGTACAAATTCATTTTTTATCAGTTAGATGGTATGAATTAATTGAGAAAGTTTTCGTACTAATATGAAAAATGCAAAGTTGAAGATTTAATCGCAATAAGGTTTTAGCGGACAACTGTATCAAATGTCGGAAGCTACTGATTCTTTCAACTTTAAGTTTTTGTTGCTTCGATCTTTTATATATTATGTGAAAAATAGAAAGTATCAGATAATCAAATTTCTTGAAATTTAAACAAAGATGATTGACAATTATTTTGATCCACGTAATAATCAAGAGTCATTGCATTGAATTAAAGGATGCAATGTATGCCAACTTAAGTTAAGTGTACATAGAAAATACATTTGTTGATCTAGAGAAATTCACAAAAGAAACAGCATGATCAAAATAGTAGTGATGAATAAAAGATAAACTAATATCTTTTACAGATAAGCAATCTGAAGGCAACAAAATACAATCACAAGCAAGATCTTGGTTTTACGAACAAATTATTGTTATTTCGTGTTTCTAGTTGATTCATACAGCTGGATGTGTTGCTTTCGTTGATATTTCACCTGAATTCACCATAAAACTGGATAGTTATGAAAAGAAATTCTCGAATCCTGTAGTAAAATTTACATATCAATTTTAAGTATCTTACCTAATGTTTAAGAGAGAAAAAAACCGAAATAGATAGGAACAAAAGAATCAATTCTAGATCCTATAAATAATTTTATTTATTTAATATTTCAAATGAATTATGTTGTAACAAAGTTCCATTGACTCAAGAACATATCAATTGTCTTTACATGGGATAATTTCAATGGAATTGCCACGTCACATAGCCAAATATGAATATGTTGAATTTTTTTAATTTTATTTATCAATCAAAAATCTTGCATATATGATTCAAATAAGACGATGGGATACATATCATATCGGGAATCTGTGGAGTAATCACTAATTGAATTTCGTAGATTGAAAGCATCTTTGTGCATTCGTTCAAGAGCGAAAACGAATGATTCGAAAGTATGATTATTCATACTAGAATCATACAATTACATATGGATTTCTAATTCTTACGTAAGGAATTTTTTAGCAATCTAAGTTGAATATCGAAAATAGATTCCCAATTCTATTTTAATTGCCATCATTCTTTTGATATCACAATGACACCCTACAGTCCCATTTTTTTTGTCTTCTCAAGAACATTCTATTATACAATAAAAATAAAAAGAGATTAACCCGTATCATATTTGATCATTTTTCCATTGATAGGTCGATACAGTGGACTATCGTCAAAATAATATCTAACTCACTTTTGAGTTTGATACAAAAGAAAAAAGAAAAACAATATCAAATTTCTCTTATATTTACTAATAATTATTATTTAATTCTTCAAGTACATAAACTTGACAAAATGTAATATTAATTCCTCCAGATAATTGTTTTGGTTATGAAATTAATCATTCATTTTACACTTGATTGTGTATAGGAAACAAATCTCTTTAAGCTAAAGGCAAAAGTCAATTTAAGATTTTCAAATGAAAATCACGTTAAACATCTAATCATAATGACGTTAATACATGGTCGGTTACCTAATCAGTATCCATCATCACTAAGATATGAAATTGAGTCTTAACTATTAGGAATAAAACATTAACTAAAATAAAATGGTATCTTCTGCTTACTATTGATTCAGCATATTATTTTATTTTCGTTGAATATTAGTGAAATTTCTCATGTTCATCAATAGAAAATACAGTTATATAACGAGGATTTATTATTTGAGCTAAACGATCTGTTTGCTTAGTATATTTTAGAAAGAGAGAGGGTCAAGAAAGTGTATCAAGTAGAAATATATATGTAATGGCATATCACATTGTGATTGAATAAATAATGTCATATAGATAACATCTAAATCAAGTCTATCATTAATAATACAACATTCTTTTGTATTTAATTAAGCGTATCGACAGAAATGTTTTGGATATATCTAAAAAAATTATTTTGAAATAAGATTTTGCTGACAACATAAACTATTCATTTGTTTTGAACCGTGTAGCTATACCATGATTTCTATTTTCTCAAAAATTCGATTACTTGTGTAGTTAATGTATAATACAACTGCATAAATCGGTTTATCAAATAAAAGAAGAATTTTGAGTTTATGTTTAAATCTATTTGATATATCTGCTAGTAATATCTTACATGAAAGCATATCAATGATAATGTCAAATAGTTTCCTCTTGTTTGTCATTTTATTTATACCAATCTCATTTGTATCTCTGACAACAAACTTTCATTTGATCTAATCGAGTACATAGTTCAATGTTATTTACTAACTATCTGACATTTCATCGTATATCAATGAATAAAATACCGAACGAAAAGCAAATTGGATTACTCAACATTTCAATAAATAATAATTATGCCAAATTTTTATTGCCAATTTAATTATATAGTAACTTTGTTAACAGCTATGCAGTAAAACTCAATGTTATATTAAATTGATTCATAATAAAATCAAAATGAAACTTTTAATAAATAGAAATCTTCGTAGAGAATGAAAATATCTAGTTCAATTATTCATCTTAACTACATATAAATGTACATAATGACCAGCCGATACAGTTTTTGTGATTCTCATTATTGTTCTTTCATCTATGAGATATTTTGATTTGAAAATCTTATCTGATTCTTGCTGTTTGTTTTTTGAAAGAAGGAAAAGAATGAAAGCTTTTAAATAAATTCAAAAGCAACAACTTCTATGAGTGACGGATCGAGCTGTTTTATTATTTCGTCGTTCATCATCATATTCTTATTATGTTTTCTTTTTTTCTTTCATGTACGCTCATTTGAGAAAAAATAACAAAAAGCGAACAACAAAACAAGTCCATCCATATATTTAACGGTATGATTTTTGATATTTGGCACGAGCACCTGGACCACCAAATTTTTTCGGTTCACATCGTCGTGGATCAGAAACAAGTAATGATCGATCATATTGTACGAGTATATCACGTATTTGTTTTTTGGTTGCTTCATCAACAAATTTTTGTGTATAAGCAACAACTGATTTTGCTAATGCTTGTCGAATAGCATAAACTTGTGCAATACGACCACCACCTTTAACACGAATACGTATATCGACTTGTGCAAATTTGTCTCGACCAAGAAGATAGATGGGTTCTTCGAGTTTAAAACGAAGTGCTTGTGGTTCAACAAGATGCAATGGTCGACCATTGACACGGATTGAACCATGACCTTCAAATGAAACATTATTTTTAATGATTCAATAAAATAAATGATTTTTTTCTGTGTACCTTGTTGGCATACGGCTACAGCTGTAGCTGTTTTTTTTCTACCAAACGTTTGTACACGTTGTTTTTGTACTTTCGACATGCTGGGAAATTCTTCGCAATTTAGTGTCGATCTTAAATAAGACAAATATAGATATATATGTATAATAAGAAAAAAAAGAACTTCTATCGATGTTTGTAAAATATGAAATAAACAATTTAGTTTTTCGAATGAATCATGGAATCTTAACAATTGGTTAATCGAATTCATCTTATATTTCTACGCGTCCTCCATTTATGTTATTCCGAAGATACTTAGCGACATCTATTGTTTTCTGATTAATGACTCAGCATTTGGCTTGTGGGAAATTGAAATTGAGAACAACAACTTTCTTTATCTAACTCTATAGTTTTTAAGGTTATTTCTGTTAGAGCGATAAAATTTTGTCACTATTTCATATTAACTCCACAATAGTATCAAAGGGATGTCCATTCTCTTGTAGATTCACAAAAACACCTGTATTGAGTCAATGAACATCACCAAATTTGCTCCAGGATTATATATTGTTGCTGGATATACTAACAGTAAAGTTGTTGACATATATTTCACTGTAAGATTGATTCCAGTGACATTTTTGTTCATTATAACACGTTGAAACATCAATTCTACCTCAACATGGGTTCATTTTGCAGCGATATTCTTCTTTGCTTCAGAGAAGATTCGCGTTCACGTGTAAGACATCAAATTATGACTGAATCAGTTGTACACATGTAAGAAACTCTACCTGATTATGACGACAATATAACATCAATTTTGCTAATTTATCATTACTAGTTAGAAGAAAAATCTACGCAATATTTTACAATGTTTGAAACTTGATAGAAATCTCAAATTGTATTGATCTATTGATATTAACCATGTTATACTGTAGGCATGTTGTTAAATTGTTTATGACTTATCACAAACCTGACATTTTTCTTTTCGTAAAATATCCGTAGAACTTGGAACAAGAATTTGTTTTTTTGTTCTCAGCAAAATATTCGCCCTAAAATTTCTGCTACTCTTGAACTGGCCGAAAATCAGTTCTATTTTGTATATAGTAGCCTTTTTTAATATGTACTTATGCTATTGAAACGTCGGTAAGAACGACAAGCAAATATTTTGATGCACGAAACATAGTGAAACGATTGGCAGATTTATCGTAGCATAAAATATCAAGCACTATGTATATTCAATATAAAAATCTGTAGATATTTAACTATTGAAGTCTATTTGAAAAACAAAAATCAAAACTGTTCTTCTTTTGATAACTAAAAATTAATTTGTGTTATATTATTGTAAAACTTTATTTATTAGTGTCGTAGGGAATAAATCATGGATAGTAACACAATGCTTGACGGCCTTAAAGTTCAACCGTACAATCTCGTCTCAATGATGGTAATTATTAAAATTTTTCTTCTTTTAATAGTAGGGTTATAACGATCAGTAGTGGTAGGGTAATGCTGGGTCTAATCCATTGTCGGTAGTGGGACTAGGACACTTATTGTATTCGTTTTTTCTTTTTGATTTACGAAATCTGGACAAATCGAAATAGATGTTCCCTTGTACGAAGAAATCTATATAATTATTCATGAATCAATCATTAACAAAAGTATATAGAGTAGAAATAGTGTTTAATCGGTTTGCGATGAATCTATTGATGATTGACAATTTTTTTTAAGGGTTTTCATTAATATTCAACAACGTCCGTTTGATTTATTCAAGAATGCTATCGATTTAAGTGCGTATATACTTGAAGTTAATGTTTAGAAACAGTTGATGAAAATTAAAATGCTTCATAGATAATTAATTTATATCAACAGATGTCTTCATGAAACAATTTATCTAAAGCGCCACATTCCTTATCTTTAGTTGCATTGCTATTTGTTGAACCCAATCGAAGATTAGGCCACTATTATCATCGTTCATCATAATCTTGTCTTTCTTTATCTGTATCTTTTCCTTTTCTTTTTCTTTTTACTTATTTGTTTTTGTGATCGATTAAATGCCTATGCTAAACAATTTTATAAGATTTCAAAGATATTTGTGTAGTTTCATCAAGTAAATGCAAACAACACTTTAACGATTATATGTATATAGATTTTTTCTTATTTGATGCTTACTTTTGCAATGTAAACATGATCGGAAGTTTTTCTTTTTCTACTCTTGAAAAGAAAAACTTCTACTTTCATAGAGCGAACTTATTCGATGTTTATATTTATTATCAATATATTGACTTCCTACTGTGCCTACCTCTTCTCCTCTTAGTTCATGAACAAATGAACGTGAGTATTACACATCCGGTTCTGCTTTGTTCTCTGATGATTGCCTCCTTCTGTATTATATTCGATGACCTTTGTATCCTACTCACTCATTCACCTCGGTTTATCTATTTCTTTCTTCCATCCCATTTTCTTTTGTGCTTTCATATTAATCGGAGCCCTTTTGTATTCTGAACATAGAATGACGGTAACGCTTGTCATAATGACATTCATATATCATATTAGATCAGTTATACGGTTCGCACATATATTTATCTATAAATATAAGCCGACCAAATCGGCTCAATTCTATTGAAGCCAGCAGTTGTGTCAACAAATCTTTTACTGATCAGTTCCTTACGTTCTCATTCAGTATATTCACTCTTTTATGTTTCTTCGCCATATATATATATATATATATATATATATATATAAGGGAAGTATGACTTTTCTGGCAAGATGATGATGATTTATTATTTGAGTGCAGCGTCTTTTTAACAATAAGATTTATCAAGGTCATGCTCATCTACTAATCGGCAATATTCTTCTAGTTAGATTATATGTATCCATAATGTAGATGGTCAATATAGTTTGAGTAAATATTATCATGGATAGAATACGTTATCTATAGTTTTGTAATGTATTTAGTACCGATAAAATATTCCTATCGACAGTAATCTTGTTTTAACTGTAACATGAACAAGATGTTTTGATTAGTATCGATGATATTCAACTGAAAAAAATAGCTTACCAAAGTCGTACAAATATCGATAAAAAATATCTTACCGCTCTTAGATTTGGTTGGAGAAACATCAAGAAATGCGAAGATATATTCGAACAAGATGTTTAGAGTCTATGTCTATCAAGCACTCGTCGATAATGCCATCATCACCTTTTCACTTTGGTCTACACAGGTATAGAAGAAGAAAAAAAAATCGAAAAATAGTGTACTGTATTTTTATGACGAGATTGTGTTCGCTTTATGCTTAATCGATGTATTATTGTATACTAGTATTTCCTTCGACGGTTTTTTTTTTCTTACGATTTTTAGTATTACTCTTAATTCCTAGTTTTTCTTTTCTTCTTCTATTTTGTTTTATTGTGATCTAGGTAAGAAAAACTAAAACGAAAAGAAAAAAAAAAGAAATGCATCATAAAAATTAAACAACCGAACGAAACACTGATGACGATGAAGAAAAATAGAAAGACAGAGAAAAAGGGAAGAGAGAGAGAGAGAGAGAGAGAAGAAAGATCATCATATTTCGATCGTCAATGAGAAAGATGGATGGATGAAGGTGGTGCGGCCTTCGCTCAAAGGTGTGTACGTTTACGATTTGTATGAATGAATGAATGAATGAATGAATGGAAAAAAAAGAAAATCGTAATCAATGATTCATAATAAATTTATCAATATTTTTTAATATCTTATTATGTTCTTCAATGTGACGAAATGTCTGTTCGTCTTTCTGATATATTTATATTGATACCGCTTTCAATTAACCTTAATAATGCATGAGTCGTCGGTGAGTTGGTTATTGAAATGATTCTTACTTTTATAATAGTCTAGTCATACTAATAAATACAAGAACATATTATATTCAAACAGCAGATTTCTTAGACGAGAGAAGGAAAAAAACATGTTGACAAGTAACTATTGATGATTGTACTATTTCAGTAGTTAGAGATGTTAATAGTAGATATTTCTTCACGTAGACACAATGTTGTAATATGAGTAACTAGACCGATAACGATTGTCATTGAAAGAGGCTTCACAGAGACACTTGATAAATATATATTTGATTAGATCCGAAGCATTTTATTTTTCTATTTAAAATCAATGTCACAGTACAATATATTTTCTTCTTCAATAGAAATATATATTCAAACGGTAGTTGAAATCCAAACTGTTTATTTAGTTTCAGTCCTCACTTGTCAAAACATTCGTGCGTTTTTTTTCGCATCTCGGTTGGATTACCGAGTATTATGTCTTATTTCTTTTTCTTTAATGTGTAGTTTTTTGTTTTATTTCAGATGCTTCTGTTTTTTTTCTTTTGATTATAAAATAAATGCTCTTTAAACTGTTTTTGTTGCGTTGAAATGCAGAAAAACATCTTTTCGTATACCCTTTCAGATCGAATTCAAGTTTTTTTTTATATATGTAAAAAAAGAAACAGTCAGCGCAACGGAGACGAATAATAGTTTCAACGGGACGATATCATCGTCCGAATGGCAAACAGGAACACTTCCCATTCGATCAGCATTAAGCCTTAACACATCGGATACACTACGAAAAGTAAACAAAAGAAATTAAAATCTTTGTAAGAAATCATATTGATAACTGTTTCATTTAGAGTGTTGGAAGTCTAGAAAAAATGAATCAACTTCGACCCGATGACCGAACCTTAGAAGAATTATTTCGACATACGATCGTAAATAATACACTTAGTCATGTTTTTTCTTTATTTGACATATACTTATCTTGGCTAGGCTGCAATGGATTTACCACCAGATAAAATTAAAATGTTAAGAGAATTTTCATCGGATAAAAAGTGGGATATTATTCGAGATAGAGTATGTGAAAAGATCCGATTAATATTGATTAGTTTTTTTGCTTTGTTTCTAATAATGAAATAGGATCAAGTTATCGCAAAACATCCACCACAATATTATATTGATGGTTTAAAAACATATATTCGTGGTGCTAATCTTGTACCAAAAGCGTCGACTTTAGTAATAAAATTCAACTTAGAAAAAAAAAATAGTATGCTTTCATATTTGTTTGTTTCTAGAAAAAGAAACATCCTGCCGAGCCATCTACTCAATTACTTTCAAGCTTAGAAATTTCATTACGTACAAATACTATTGGGTAACCAAATCATTTGATTTTAGCAAAACAAAACAACATTATATATTGAAATCTTTAGATGGGTTCATGAATTCCTTAATTCATACAATAATGGTCTTGGTATTTTACTTGATTATTTAATAACATCATTAGAAGTAATGCGGTGAGTAAAAACAATTAGTCTATTTTGTGTCGAATTTTTCAATTTATGAGAAATTAGATTTGAACCTGCTGTTCATGAATTAAAAAATAATTCACTCATAAGAAATAAACGTTTTTTCTTTTGCGGTTTTCTGAGGTGAGAATAACAGCTCATTTTGTTTTTCGCTGCTCGGTGTCATGAACGATAAACTAACTTTATTTTATTTATTAATCAATAATAAGGTAAAATTTCTGATTAACTTTTTTTTCTAGTGAAGTTGATAGTGCACATAGTATTACTCCCTTATCAAATTCAAATGGCAATCATCATTTGTTTTCAGTAGCAATGTTAAATCATGGAAATTTAAATTATACTGATGAAAATTCAACATTAAAACGTTCCACATTAGGACGATTCGATGCTAAACGTTTACATAGAAAAATTAAAAAATATCAAATTGGTGAAGCTACTGATGATGTTCGACTATGTATTATGTGCCTTCGAGCGATTATGAATAATCAAGTGAATATAATTTTCTATTTTTTTTATTGAATACGTATTGTCGCTACTAAGATTATTCTACTTTGTCTATTGATAAATATTAGTAAGAGCCCAAGTAGTGATTTTAAATGAGATTATTATTTATTAACGACAAAATCGAATGTTATTTACTCAAGGTTAGACTGTCTGTCTGGCAAATAAAAGATTTTCAACTTCGATAACTTGTTTTTAGAAATCTTTTGAAAGACTAGTTTAGGATTTAACCGTTTAAAACTGTGTTTGTTGTCCGAAATTATTGATTAGTGTACCTTGACGCGTTGATTTGGCAAGAAAAATATCATGAATTTAACCTTCATGAATGTCATCGAAGAAACGTTATACATGTACGTGTGGATTAAATATGTATAGTAAAATTTTGATGTCATCTACGAAGGCTAACTCTTTTCAATAGCCTAATGAGAAACGAGATTAAAGTATGATTAACAGTATACATGAACTGCACACGCTGACGTAAACGAAACCATTTCAATTCGCTGAACTATTTCAGTCAGAGTTATACAGGAAGCAATTAGACAAAACAAAAATCAGCTGTCTCTCGGTTCATTTCAATGTATATTGACCGAAATATATTCATCTGATGGAATATAGAAAAATAAGGTTTCCATATGGCTAATCAGAAAAATCAACCAATTGTTTTGCCTCCAATAATGTTGATGTAACTAGATCAACTGTTATCGCAATCAACCGAGAGACGTTTCATTTGGCAGAGCACGTTTATTCTTTTAGCCTTGATCATTTGAAATTTACAAGGAAAATTAAAACAAAATAAGTTTTTTTCGAATAGTATTCGAAAACGTTGAATATTATAAATGCTAAACGTAAATTCACAATTGAAATGGATTATGTAATCAAAGTTAAATTCTTGATGAGAAATCTAAGAATACATAAAATACAGTCGTGATTATTAACTAGTATTAACGCTCATTCAGATCATAAAAGACTCTAATAAACGAATAGCGAATTAATTCTCTTTACCATTCATTAAAATCGCCGATAATTTTACTCTCGTGGATTAAAGTTTTTACAACAAAAGAATTCTGTGTTAAATCACATCATTTTAAAAATATATATTCTTTTTTTCTAGAATGGCTTTAACTTGGTTATTCAACATCCATCTGCTCTTAATTATATCACACTTAGTTTACAACATAAAAATTATCGGTAAATTATTTTTAATACTCTTAAACAATCAATTCTTCATGAATTTTTTTTTACAGATGCAAAGCATTGATATTGGAATTACTTGCTGCTGTATGTTTGGTCGAATTAGGTCATGATGCTGTATTAGGAGCATTCGATAATTTTCGAATCGTAATTTTTCTTACAGATCTAAAGACAATATAATAATTTTCTTTTCTGTTAGGTATGTCAAGAACGACATCGATTTGAAATACTAATGAAATCATTTACTCAACCATTAGAATTCAATGTTGATTACATGGTAAAATAATTTGAATAAGAAGTTGCCTTTTTTAAAAATACTCTGTTCATACGTAGATTGCGTGTATGCAATTTATTAATATAATTGTACATTCAGTACAAGATATGAATTATCGTGTATATTTACAAGAAGAATTCAAACTTCTTGGCCTCGATGAATGCCTGAAAGTAAATATTATTTTCATTTTTTGCTAAATATGGGCCTCTGCTGTTTTTCAATGAATAGAAATATTTGGAGATTCATAGTGAATGTGATTTATTTATATTACAAATCAATGCGTTTCTTGATAATTACTTTGATGTTGGTCAACTACTTGAAGATTCAGAAACAAAACAGCAAGCAATTACAAAAGTATCGGAATTAGAAGAACAATTAGGCGCTGTAAGTTGTTTTTTCTATTTGCATAAATGTTCAAATGGATGTGTTCTAATCTGATTTCGTTTTTGACAGGCAAATGAACGAGTTCAAGAATTGGAAACTGGAAATTGTAGTAAAATGGGTAAAGAATGAGAAAGAAGGATTTTTTTTTCGTACTGTCTTATCGTTGTTTTATTTTAAGCGGAATTACAAAAAGCACTGAGCTTTGCTGAACAACAAATGGAAAATGTTAAAGTAAGAGAAGACCATTTTTGAATGTGAAGTATATTGAATCATTTTTTCTTCTATAGAAAGAACGCGATGATATGTCACATACATTGAATACATTAAAAAGAGGCCATCATGCAATAGGTATGCATTCACGCGAGAGACCTAAGCGTAAATATAATCAACATCGTTATAATAATTATGCTTTTTAAATCAATTCGTAGAAGTTACGAATTTTTTTCCTATATTAACCTCCATCAGAGATACATTCATATCGTATAAAAACTCTAGTTCTATAATGCTACGCTTTCAGAATATCAAGTAGAGTTCGTTCGATGTATGTCGGCTTTGTTTGTAAAAACGAGCGCATTTTGAAATGTAGAACATAAAAGAATTCTGTGTTTTAATTTCATTTTTTAAATTAGAAAAAAGTCAAACATTACAATCTGATTATAAAGATGTGATCTTGGTCTTTGTTATCTTAAATTTATCTCAATATTAATCTTTTTTTAAGGCAGTTAATCTACCCTATTCCACCGTTCAATATGGGCCACAAGAAAAACTAAATTTAGCATTTTCTAATTTCTGTGTTTATTTCTTAGGATCTTCAAATAGTTCTACATCATCAATATCATCAGCTCCTCCTGGTGCGCCTACAAGTAGTGGATCCAATATACCTCCAGCTCCACCATTACCACCTCCCAGTAATGAGCCATTTATTTCATCTTCTCTCTCTTTCTATATATATATATATATATATATATTCTCCAACAATTTTAGACTTTATTCCACCACCACCACCTCCAGGACCAGTATGAGAAATTTGTACTTTATATTTGTATCCTTTTTGTTTTCTATTAGCCTCCACTCATCAATGGTATGCCGCCACCACCAGGTATGCTAGATGCACCTCCTGGTTCAATGACAATTAAAAAGAAAATTCAAACAAAATATAAATTACCGAATCTTAATTGGACGTCCTTAAAGCCTGGACAAGTTCGTGGTACTGTTTTCTGTGAACTTGACGATGAAAAATATTTCAAAGTAAATTTTTTTCCTTTCGTTTAATTATTTACTCACAGAAGTCTTTATTTTATTAGATAATTGATTTTGAAACATTCGAAGAATTATTTAAAACAGGATCTGGCTTACCAATTAACCAAGGAAATGTTAGTCCACATTTAAAACAGAAATACATGAAAATTCCAGAACGATTAACATTACTTGATGCGCAACGTCAACGAAATTTAGGTAAGGATAAAAAACAAGATTCATAGCAACATTCAATTTTGACATTGAATTTCGTCAAAATCGATTTATAATATTAAATATTGTATAGATATGCATAAGACATGAGCAAATATATTCGAATCATTGATTTCAAATACTGCATAGAGAAAGTTGCTATTTATTGAAGTGTCAATTTTGCGAGCTATTTTTATTTTTATGTGCAACTATTAGAAGTTCTTTTATCGTATTGTTCGTAACACGAAATGTTTCTAGTCGATGCGAGCGACAGCCAATAAATTTTAAATCTATATAATATACACGAGCCGCCTCGACATTATTCTCTGTACTATGTTTGAAAATGGAGTCGAAAGTATTAAAATCTTTTTTTAAGGTACCTGAGATTGATTATAACCTATTTATTATACATACTCTTGACGTTATGATGACAAAACATAAAAAGAAAAACAAACTTAGATGAAGACATCAAGAAAAGAATCGAAAAGAAGTTCCTTTGAAAAATGCAATATATTTAATTGAATTTTAATAGGCATACATTAAAAGAAAAAAGAGATTTATTGTTTTTATGATCTATAGCTTTAACAAAGCAAACAGGTTTATTGAGTAAAGAAAACATAGAAGTATAAGAATTTATGATATTTAAGAGGGAACATATTAGAAAAAATAAAAGCCTTGTCATACAGCCACTTGTACTTAATCACGCAAAGGAAATGTCTCAACAATTCTATTTCAATGATTAATAATAAGCGATTGATTTTTTTTTTCTACAAGCCTATCTTTGTATGTTATTCTCATTTTTCAGTTTCAAACAAATCGATACGAGGATACCAAATGAAATAGAGATTTTAGTAGAAAAATTACCAAGGCTTATGAAGATTCTAAAGAAACAATAGTCTCTGAATAAGCAGAAAGGCAAGTTTTAAAGTTTATAGAATCAGATATGAAAATTCTATTCACCTTGTGTCAAATAGTAAACGAAAGAATTAAAAAATTGTCCTTTACAGCTGATAGATGCTTCATTAGCTAGAGATTTGCCACTCGATCATGTTAATTGACTTCAAGAACATTTTAACTTTACAACTTGAAGAATTTAGTTTTTGAATTATTCAGCAACTCGTAGCTGGTTGAAGTAGCCATTATTTTTCTCGTTAGTAATTCTCAAAAGAAATGATTTTTTCCATTCAAAGCATTATTTCATTTCTTCTTCGTTCGTTAGTGGAAATTTTTTTTATATCGTACTGAAAGTATATACATAAATTACATGAATGAAACATGAAAGAATCGATTTATAAAAGCTTTGTATAGATTTTGGTCTTTTAAATCCATTAGAAACGAAAGTTAAGAAGTATACATCATCTATACTCACGTCGATTTAACATAATCGAACTATCAAATAACTTTTCAATCTATCTCAATTTTCTTTCATATAGGTATTGCTCGACGAAAACTTGATCTCGATGTAAATGTAATATCACGAGCATTAAATAAGTATGCATGTCAAATGATTAAAATAATGATTTATTCGAAAAATTTTAATTTTAGTCTTGATTTAAAAATTTTAACATCTGATACAATTGATATTTTACAACATTTTATTCCAACTGAAGTAGAAACAAAAGCATTTGCATCATATTTATCCGATGGGAAATCATTAATGAGCCTGTCGGATGATGATCAATTTCTTTATGGAGTAAATTTTAATCTAGATTACCAAATGTTGTAGTTGCATTTTATATTTTTTAGCTTTCAAAAATTGAAAGATTATCGCAAAAATTAAATGTTGTTTCATTTATGGCAAATTTTAATGAAACAAATCAAAATCTAATGCCACAACTTAAAGCCATCATAGCAGCATCAGCATCATTAAAAAATAATTCAAGATTCAAAAGACTTCTTGAAGTAAAACAGAAAAAAAAACATATATATATATATATTTCAATGTTGAAATAATTCTCCTTGTTTTTCTTACATTAGATTATTCTTGCTTTTGGAAATTATATGAACAGTAGTAAACGTGGTCCAGTGTATGGTTTCAAATTAGCAAGTTTGGAAATCGTAAATATTTTTTTCTTAGTTGTTTAGTTGTACTAATTGTTTCTATTGTAATTAGTTGACTGATACACGTACACATGATAAACGTCTAACATTACTTCATTATATTACACAAACGATTGAAGAACGATTTCCTGATGTACTCTATTTTCATACAGATCTCCAAGCTATTGAAAAAGCTGCACAAGGTAATGAAAATTTTTCATTTTAATATACCAACGAAATTATTGGGATGAAGCGAAGAGTAGATTGAAATATTGCTAAACAAAATGTTGTTTCATGTAGCACTTTTTTAACGAGTCTGTGCAGAATATCGAAAAATTCGGATTCGAATCAGAATTCTAAGGTATTTATGAATGTCGGTACAACGCTGTTGCTAGGATCTTGGTTAGGTAGTCATGGTATGATGTTACTAAAGAGTTGAGGATTAAATCCAGGCGAAGATAATTGTTATTTTTGTTATTGCTATAGCCTTCTTCATTGAATACCATATACAGTCCATCTTGTCGCATGGAATTAAAACAACTAAGTCTTTTTCCTGGAATGAATGTAGGAAATAAGAATTGTAAAACAATTATTTAGGAGCAAGGCCAGCGTATTTTGCAAGTGTGTTCTGCTTATATGCTTAGAATACTGATTAGGGTGACGCGGTGTCTTTTACCAAAACATTTTTTGTTAGTTGATGACTTACATACATGTAGCTAATCATTAATATACAATTGTATCGAGAATTGCGAACTCTTTTGTTTTAGATCTTTGAAATTGTTTTTCGTTCTATTCCAGATAATCACTAGAGCACTAAATTGATCTTATGGATCACTACCAGTTCATCAGATAGTTTCTAAATTAGATGCCGTAGAAAAACAAATTTCCCGCTCATTCGAAAGAATACAAAAGTCTAGTTTTAATTCGACTTTTCCATTGAGCAATATTAACTTTAAAAACTATATTCAATGGGTTTTTCTATTAATAGAAATGATTCGTTTCGCGTTTCATATGCAATTCCTATAAGAATTGTACTCATAGTATTATAATCAAAGAAATCTAACTCTTCGACGAATCATTGTGTAGTCAACATATGCAGCATGTCATGGCTGGTTTTCTTCTAAATGACATTTTAGCATGTTTCTTTTTTTCGGTAAAATAATACTCAGTATGTTAAATTATCTTGCATGACACATAATACCGGACAAATATTTTGAACCCTATTCTCTTCGAACAAAGGAGTATCTATAAGAGTGCATTGAATTCATTATCTCGTAACAATACAAACCTAGTTTGATAATAGATCTTGAGACCTAAGAATAGCTTGACGACAACTTTAGATCGTTGATAAAAGATTAATTAATAAAGTTGAACTAAAACATATTTTTAAAATAATATTTTTATTTTCTATTGAAATCGAGCACAAATTCGATGAAAAACAGCTTAATTCTTTATGAAATGCAGAAGATGATTTAGTTTTTAAATAGATAGAATTAGAAAAAAGACACGTATAAAAAGAGTTGTTTGTTCAGTATATTCCATTATCAAGGGAGAAAATAAAGAGTTTTCATAGAAAATAAATCCGATCTCACAAATTCAAAAAAGAAACAATAAGAAAACATGACGTTCTTATACGTCTATTGTCAACGTTTACAATTGAAGTATATACATGTAAATTATTTTGAAGTTTTTCCTAAAATTTTTGGCATAAAAACGAATTTATTAAAAATCATAACAGAAAACTCTTTATTAGATCAAACTTTTTCTCTGCAAAGAATATCTAGTTAAAACAAATTATTACAGTCCAATATTATTAATATTACACTATCTTTATGGATTAAGAAAACAGAAATAAATTCTACATGAATCATAATAATAATATTGCAAAAAGCTGCTCGTCACGTTTAAACATATCTTGTAAATAAAGTCAAGTCTATTATGTTACACAATCCTTTACTTGTGAATTATTCTGTCATATGCAAATTGACATAAATATTGTATTTATTAATCAAAATAGAGAAGCTCTTTGAAAAATAACTTATTGCACTCAACTAGATTAAGGTTCTTGAGCATATTGAAATATTTACTCTTTTATTCTAGTGTCCCTTGAAAATGTTCAAACTGATGTTCAAGATCTAACACGTGGTTTAGATAATGCTAAAAAAGAACTTTCTGTTCGGCAAACTATGAAGGTTTTTAATTGATATCGAATTTTTTTTTCTCTTTTTTTTGAAACTAAACTTGTTTCTTTTTTTTACAGAATGTTGAAATACGTTCATTAGAAGAATTTATTAATTTCGCTCAAGATAGAATTGATCGTTTAGTAAAAGATGCTAAATCAGCACAAGATGTATTTAATCAATGTGTAGAATATTTCGGTAAAAACAAACCACAGCGTATTGACATGAAATCATCCTTTTTTTAAATTTAAGGTGAAGCGCCACGTACCCAAACTCCATCGAATTTCTTTTCAATTATTGTTAAATTTCAAAGAGCATTTCAAGTTTGTCTATTATTTCAAAAAAATCTATTCATTCAGTTAGAAAATTTCCAAATCTTTTCCTCTTCAGCAAGCGCACAATGAAAATGAAGAGCGAAAACGTTTGGCGCGTGAAGCTGCAGCAACTCTTGATAGACCAAACAAACGGCAAATAACCAAACGTTCACAGGTAAAATAAATTGTTTCTTTACATAATTAAATATTTTAAAAAACCAATACACATAAATCGAGCAGGGAAATGGTCATTTGACATTCCAGGTAAAAAGTAATCTTTTTTTTTCTTTATTACGCTTGCGGTATCTAATTTACTTTATTTTTCTGTTCAACAAACCCCCTTTTTATTTTCATTTTGTTTGACTTTGCTTTCATAAAAACTTATTTTTTAATACTGTTCGATCTTTCGTTCTAAATTTATTTTTATTTTTTAGGAAGAACTATTAAATGAATTGAAAGGACGAAAAGAAGCAATTAAAGATCAAAAATTAATAAAACGTGAAGCATTGACGGATGGAACTATTGAAACCTTATTGGATGGTAAGAGATGCCTGAAAACATAGGCGAATATAGTATTAGAGTTCCAATTGAAAATGTTCCTCACGATCTTTTTTTTCAGTACCTGGATTTTTTTTCTTCTATACGACAATGATTCTTGTTTATAGACAAATACATTTCTATAGGTTGACTAAAATAAAATTTTATTTGCTTTTTTTATGTATTTAGATTTGAAGAAAGCGCCCTATTTACGTGCTGATGCTGCCCGTCGAAATCGTCGTAAAACTCAAGAACTTATGAAACAAATAAGTCGTGATGTTCATGCCGGCGTTACCAATGGAATAAACACGAATAACAATACGCCAACTGAAGTTCATTTTTGAAAAACTTCCATGCATGAATTGTGTTTCTTTCTTGTTTTGTGCTCTTGAACGGGTCAGATAGATATCATTCAACGACGTCTAATTAATTCTTAACATGCGAACGAACTTTGTTTTTTTTTGTTTACTTCATTCAGTCAGATGTACAAAAAATACAAATTAAACGAACTTTTTCTTGATACGTTTTGCGTATTTGTACATAAAATTAAATCACCGGGATGAATACATACATACATACGAAAAAAAATTAATAAAAAAAATTAATTAATAAAAACTAATGATTATTCTAATAGCATTTATATGTAATGCGTTGTACACACTCATGTGAGCATGTAGGAGGGGATCAGATGAATAATGTACTACAGAGGGAAAAAGATACAAAAATAGTCATGGGAAATAATTATTACTTTAGAGAATATCTCATTTTTATGATGACAAGTGCGTCCTTTAATCAATAATTTTCGATGGCTACAGCCATTAATACGATTAAAATATAATGTGACAAGAATTTTTTCAACTCGTCAGTTTTTATTTTTATTTTTATTTTTATTTTGTTTTGTTTTTATTTTTACTCTTCTTGAGACAAACGCTGTCAAATGCATCTTAAATATTCTAACTTCATAGTTAAATGAATTTGAGCATTATGAAAAGAAAACTACAAAAGAATTGAATGCATTCTGTCTAAATATCTTTGATATGAATGCAATATTTTCTTGTTCGCTCTTTTTCTCTATCTTCAGTCTGAGTACAATAGTGCTTCTTCTTTTTCTTCTCGAGTCTTTAACGTTGACATAATTATCATCAAAAGTAGTAAACGCGTAAGACAGCCTGCATGCGTTTGAGCTCCGTTCAATTGGTTGAATTTGCCTTCTTCAACTAAAAGAGAAGAGACTAGTTCTACGCAAAGAATAATGGCCAGATTATTATGATGATAATGAACTGTTTTATTCCTTCTCTCGTTTTGTTTTCCTACTGATTCAAAATCATAATATACTATATCACTCATTTACTTTCATATGCGTAACATGCACAGTTATTATTAACGGTCGCTAATGTTGAGAACAATTATCATTTAATGAGAATGCATAATAATCAACTAGATTATACATCTTGTAGTTGATATAGATATCGAGGTTTGTTTATGAAAAAGAAGAAGAAGAAGAAGAAGAAGAAGAGAAAAAATGAAGGACACACGCTAAATTAGTACACCTAGAATTGCATTTTAACTCTAATTGTTATCACCATTTTTTAAATATAAAGTAAGTTATATTTGTATTATGACACATAGTTATTTTACATAAGAAACTGATATATAGTATTCTTTTGTTTGACTAAGAAGAAAAAACAATTAGAATCTAGGACTAATAATGAGAACAAAAAAGGAGGATAAACACTTGACATGAAATAAGCCTTATGTTACTGACGCTTCGCTATAAGTACAACGCTATGTTTGGAGAAAACTTTGATTTATACGTCAAAACACAAAGATTACATATACTAATCAGTTTGCGAAATTTCATCAAACAAAATTTCAGATTTTATATTGCACCATAAGTAATATTAAAAAATAACATAGAAAAAACTCCATCTTTAGATTCATTTCTATTCGCGAGTACGAATATGTATATAAGTAATTTATCATACATTTTACTATTCTTATTCGTTTATCACTGAGAGAATATTTCAAAACTCATTGAGTAAGAATATATGAACATTTATTTTTAATTTTTACTTTTAAATAAAAATTTAACCAATTAATCCGTGTTCTTTTAATTTCTAAGGAAGGTCACCGCGAAAAAGAGGACTTTATTTCTTTTTTAACTTTTTCTCTTCTTGTTATTAATATCTATAGATAATCATAATCAAAATTATTCGCGTGTTTCTTTCCAGCGGAAGTAACGAATACAGTCAGTCTGATTCTATGTAGATTCCCCTTGTGGGCTTCCTCAAAAGTAATCACTAATATTTATGATTATTTTCTATACATACATTGAATGCTACTTTTTTTTTATTACTACAGCATATAGTTCAATTGTAATAGACACAATAATAAGATTAGGCTAATAATAATCAATCATAGCAAAATGTGGCTGAATGTGTTGGTGGTAAATTATTGAGTGAAAAATATTTATAAGTATTTCTATTAATAAACTTTTTTCATTATCGTTAAGGAAAGTGAAAAATAAAAAATGAAAAATAAATAGGATCCCATATAATATGTAATTAAGTCATTTATAAACATAATTACAGGTCGATAGTTAGCTATTTGGTGATCTCAATTAGCTTGAATATAGACAAGAACTACTAAAAGAAGAATTGACACTGAACACAACTACTGAAAGAAGAATTGACACTGAACACAACTGTTGAAAGAAGAATTGACACTGAACACAACTACTATAATCTATGTTTGAATTAGAAAGCTTTTCAAGAACAAATTATGAGAAAAGATAGTCTTGCTCTTCTTCTGCCCCTTCTTTTGTTTTATTGACTACATTTCGCACGCACTGACAACGTATCGGAGTTTGAATATGCGTGTGCATGCATTTTGCCATTCCGGTTGTTTTATCGATTCATCAGCTTAATGCAAGTATACACTCTAGTTTTCTCCTTTTTCCTGTGATTTCCTTGAGCATTCGTTCCTTTGGCAAAATGGCGGTGGAATAGAAAAAAAAGTAATTGCCAGGCTGCTAAAAGAACTAAAAAAAGAGAATTAAATGAAAAATAATTGAACTCAATGAAGCATTTGTAGTCTATTCACTTTTTTCTTTTTTTTTAATTAATCTTATTGAATTCTATGACTAGACGAACATGACATCAATCGTTTTTCTCCCCAGTTCAATCTCACACTTATATTAACTCAATCAATATTTGATATCTTATTTTTGAAGAAAAATTTAGCATCTACTTTTCATTTCTATCTAATTAATAATGTTGGTTAGATGATAGATGACATACTAGAGAAACCGGCTTATGACACAAAACATTGACACAAAGAAAAATAAGAAGAGGAAAAAACATCAGATAAATAATAAAAACAACAAAGATAGAAGAAAAAAAATTTCTTTGTGGAGTCATTTGAAATCTATTCAACTTAATTATTTGATTTCAGATACATTGATTCAACGATCATTATGTTAAGCAATGATTCTCCTCAATTAACCAATGCAATTTGATTATTCTTATGCCTTTATTATCATCATCATTATTACTATCAATGCAATCTCAAAATAATAATAATAAAAATAACAATAATAGTAGTTCTCAACAAAGCGCACATAATACACGTACTCGCATGGCATCATCTGATTCTTGGTCACCATTAAAAAAATTTCCGACGATCTTAATGACACGCACTTCATTTAAAGTCAACGAAGAACATCTATTGAGTTTAGCCATTAAAGCTAGATTAGAAAATCGTGAATGTGGATATTTATCAAGACGTGGTGGATCAGATTCATCATCATCACCAAATAAGTGGCAATTAAAATGGTTTGTTTTATATCAAAATTTACTTTTTTATTATGAAAATGTTAATTCACCTAAACCACAAGGAGTTTATTTTCTTGAAAGTTGCTATGCATCGAGAACAACTCCAAAAAATAGTAAAGATGGAGAAAAATTAGTAAGTTTATTTATAATTTTTTTGCTAATTTATCTTATAAAGTTAAATAAAACATTGATACGAATATTCTATTTTAATCTAAATGAACTTGAATGTTTCGGGAAAGAATTTTCGAGTCTAGTGACATTACAAATTATAGTTTATTCTGTATTATTAGGAACACAAATGCTATTCAAACTGTTTCGCATCTAGTAATTGAAAAAAGTAATAAATTTTAACTATTAAATAAGGCAAAGGCAACTGTTCTACTCAGAATTCTAAACAATTATTTTGAATGCATAGATATGAAAAATTGGATAGCTTTCAAAATGATTATTTTTGTGCTTTTCCAAAGTAACATAATTCCAAATGCTATCTTGGTCATAATTTGTCGGTATCAATGCATTTTGCAGATTGTTTTTTCTCTTCCGGAAGACGAACATCTATCGTGGACAGAATAGACATAGAGGACGTGCTAAAATAACATCAACTCGGGAAGAATTAATTCGGTCTTTGAAGTCGTGCTTTGGACTCGACTGACGCACGGAAGACAACATAATTTTCGACATGTTTTTTTAAGCTATTTGAATTTTGAGTAAAAATAATGCGCCAGAGGAGAATTAACGACCTCGAAATATGTAGCATAATAGATATAATCATAGCAGTATGTTTTTTGTTTCACTTATGTATTATCATGATTTTGCTTGCTATGTTAAGAAAATAGTTACTGTAAGATGATACCCGGTAAGCATGACTTGCAGCATCATGAAAAAGTACGTGGTTGATTCATTCTCATTTTCAATAGCTTTTTGCCGGGGCTCTGAAATACGCTGCGAGTCATGCATTAAAGCAAAACTAAATTAAAGAAAAAAAACATAGGTATCGTCAATTCTCATTTCTTACAACTTTTTTATTATTATAAATTAACATATCTACGTTGATCTATAATATGATGACGATCATATCCCGAGTTTAGAGAGTCTACATTAGACTTTATATGATTAAGATTCACGGAATAGAAGAAGAACAATTTTTATGTAACGAATTCTAGTGTTAACCAACACTAGTATATCATTTTTTGCAAAATCTTTTATAAACTTCATATATCTAATGTGTAAAAATTAAATTTTTCAATAACGCATGTGGCACTTATCGTCAAAAATATATACTACAATGTTTTGTCGTTGATAACAAAAATAAATATCTTACATTATTGTTCATATAAACTTTGAGTACTTCTTTACATGTATATTACTGATAAAAAGTTCAACTGGTTGAAGCTAAATGAAATAGAAAGATTTAAATATTTTACTCTCTTGCTAAATATTGTCAATCTTGTAATTGAGACTTATAAATTTCTATTATATATCCCATTTTTATTGCCTTATTAATAGCTGGTAGACATGTTTTTTCATTAATATCTTAGAATTGTTTTTCACTGTCCTATACACGTGATGGACGCAATTCAACGGAATTTGCTGCTGAATCAGAAACTGACTGTCAAGTCTGGATCGAATGCATACAAACGTGCAGGTTAAACTCATTTAAAAACACACACACACACATATATATATATATACATAAGGTGCACGTAATTCAAAAATCGAGTAGAATTTGTTGAACTCACATATATTTTCGAAGAAAATGGTGAGTATAAGTTTAAAAGCGAGATTTTTACGGCTCCCCACTACAGACATTAACGAGTTAAAAATTGTGCTAATTAGGAGCTTGACTAATTAGGCTGCTGTTTCTCCCTTTTTTAATTATAGACTACACGAAAAAAGCAATGCTAGACCTTAGTAACTAGCTTAGGGTACCATTACAGACAATAACAACTAGTCTCTATCATTTTTAAAGATACGAGCTAACAATTAATACTCCATTACAGACACAAGCAAATAGACAATGACCTAATTACAGATTTTGGAAATTAAAGTAGATTTTTCACATGAACTATTTTGAATTATTTTAGTAAGCCTAAGGGATATATGTGAGTTCCACATTTTAGTCCCAAAGGGGCTGTGCTAACAAGGTTTTTCATATAAAAACATTTTAAGTTTGCATTTTAACTTTATTAAAAAAAAACAGTTACAATTTTTTTGATGTACACAGTTTTGTAGAGCTCGTTGAGCTCTATCCAATCATGTAAAAAAATCAACAAAACAAATTCTACTCGATTTTTGAATTACGTGCACCTATTATGGATACAAATATTTATTCTGAAAAAAAATGAACAAATTTTATCTTTCAGTTATAATCGATTAATGTCATTAAAAGAAGAAATCGACCAAAAATATCTTCATTTATCACAAGTCTATGAAAGTGAAGCTAAAACAAAATATCAATATTTACAACAAGTTGAAGAACTTTCAACTGAAGTTCGAGAATTACGACGTGAAGTAAGTTAAACAAAAAAACAAAAATCTATGCATTAGAAATCCTGCTTTTAGCTGTCGCGTTATCGACGTCAACATCGTCTTCTACGCACAAAAACTATTGCTGAAGAAGATACGAAAGAATTACGGAAAATAAAAAAAGTTCAAAGTCTTTGCCGTGGTTGGTTATATCGGCAAAGATGGAAACGTATTGTTGAAGAATATATACGGTATTATTACTTATAAGATAGTTATCATGATTAAAAAAACATTAATTTATTCCCATGATAAATTAGAAATAATTCTTTTATTTTATTTCACCGCGCAAAAAATCTTTCAAGATGGTTAGGTCTCGTTTCGTCGAAAGCCTAATTGATTTTCTTGTTCCGTCGGAAATGTTTTTTTCTTCTAGTCTTGTTTCGTGGCAAAAATGAATCCTAATTAATTGATGGAAAATAGAATATATCAATTGATAAGATGCTTTCCCTACTAATCAAAAGTAGTGCCCGATCAGCTGAAGATAATTTTATCTCGGGTATAACAAAAATTATCGAGAAGTAATGTAGGTTTTTTACGCTCACTTTCAACAATAGTTGGCATTATTCTTTATTTAAATTAAATATAGCATAAACAGAAAGATTAAACATCTTCTTATATGTATATATGTATTTTTTTTTGCTTCAATAACTTGAGCGTTTCAATCAATTTATTTAGAAAAAGAACATTTTAAGACAATCAGAACAATTAATATGGTCCCTTTGATTTTTGCTCATATTATTACAATTTCATTTTCGACGAAACAAGAATGATGACAAAAAATATATAAAGTTATTCCCCAGGAGAATGAATCCTAGCCTAGGATCCGATCGGTTCCTATTGGAATCCGACGGAGCTCTTCGGAAGCCGTAAGGAAACTATTGGATTCCTGGTTCTGGAATCGATATCGGATCATGATATTGGAAACTAATAAAATCGACAGTAATCGTCAATCGGAACCGGAATGCTTCGGATTTCATTGGTTCCGACAATCGGATACCATTGGAAATACGACTGTCGGATCCGACATTGATTCCTCAGCCAGCGATCCAACGGGATTTCGTCGGAAGGTAGGATCCCATAGAATCCGATGGGATTCGGTACCGGATTGATTCGCCTGGGTCGACGAAACAAGAAAATCAATTAAGCTTTCGACGAAACGAATACATCTTTCAAGATGCTATCTAAAATTAGAGGGCGTTGTTTGAGATAACCGTAACTTCCTAATTGTGGGTAAAAATTAAACCAGTTAGTGAAAAATGCCAGCAATTTGGAACGAGTGAAATTTTTTTTCTCATTTCTATTGAGTTTCCAAATTGCGGTCACTTTCCAATTAAGCAATCAACAAACATAAAATGATTGCTACATATGTATATATTTATTAATTGATACGACCAATACATGAACGCAAAAAATTACATTACTTCTCGATAATTTTTGTTATACCCGAGATAAAATTATCACTCACAAATCTTTTTACTTCTTCGTAAGTTTTGCCTATGGACTGATCAACATCAGTTATTACACGACGTTTTAATCCAGTAAATACATTTTGTAGATCCTTGGCAAGTCTTGGGTCATGATTATGACGTGTAAGATCACACTGTATGATTGCATCGTTTTTTAAAGTAATAACACGAGGACAGGGCTTATTTGTACAAACATATACGAATGAACCATTTTGGTTTTCACGTCGCAATCGATATAAATAATTCTTGTACAAAAGTGCTTTTTCTTCTTTTTGAGTTGATGACCAAGTGAACTTAGTAGTATCCATTGTATTAAATGAAATATCACTCTCTTTCTCATCCTCTTATATTTATCAATCATAATCCGATTTCGCAATAACTAATCAATTAGAAAATGACCGAAATTTGGAAACACAATAAAAAAAAAATTTCACTCGTTCCAAATTGCGGTCATTTTTCACTAATTGGCTTAATTTTTGCCCGCAATTAATATGTAGCCGTATTATAATTAAGCGATTTTTTAGCAATCTCATTCATCTTGAGCAAACAAGACTAAGAAATCTTTTGGGCCGCTGTGAGACCAATACATTTTCTAGTTTTCGTTTTGTTTCCTCTAACGCATGAACTATTTTATAGCTTAACGAATTGTCATAGATGCGTGACTTCATACACCGAAAAATAGATTAGTAACCAATGACGAACGAAACATGAAAAGCATTAAGTATAAGATCATTGGCTTTATACTGTTTGTGCATAAGTCAGATGTGTAAACCCAGGTCGACTGATCCGACATCGGATCCGATCGGAACCTGGAAATATCCTACAATCCGATACAATTCTATTGGATTCCAGTCGGATCGGATGGGTTCCGATAGGTGCCTACTGTCGGATTGCTCGATCTGGGAAGGATTGAATGAAAAGATAGTAGTCTGCCTATATCTCTAGTATGTAATTCATGCCTACGAAAGTAGAAATATTGGAGAATGGCTTGTATCGAATGACCTCTTTAAATTCTATCCGATTGAAACTTCAATTTATACAAAAACGATTTTAAGATGTCCATCATGATTCCCCTTCTAGCAACGTCTACCAAAGAATTCATAGTTGAAACATCATTAAAACACAATGCATCTATAAGATTTCTCGAAGTATTAGAATCATTTCATTCATGTGTAATGAAAGATAGCCACCAACAATTCTAATATTACTTAGTGGCTGCAAAATATATGTTTTAAGTTCTATCTAACTTATGTTTAATTTAAAAAAATGAATATTAGTTTTTGCTCTCTCTCTCTCTCCTTCCCTAGACCAATATCTTCTACCTTAAAGTATTCATGAGTTTCCTTTGCATGTTAGTATTGTGATGTGCTCTATTAATGACAACGTTATCTATGCTAACAGCCTCGAAATATTCTTATGAGCTATTCTAGGAAAGTATCTGAAACGACTGAAAGTACCCCCTTTGGAATATGTTATTTCCTTTGTTTGACAGAGCTATCATCGATCATTCATGAAATCTTAAAACGCTCAAGAGTTTTATATTTATTTCTTTAGTTCTCCGCATGCGGAAATGATGCGTAAACGTAATAATATTATATTTAATTTGGTTGAAAGTGAACGAGAATACGTTCATCAACTAGAAATTCTGGTTGCGAATTACGTTCGACCATTTCGAATGGGTAAACAAATATATATTAAATAATAATAATAAAAATAATAAAGGAGTTGAATAATTATTTTTAGCCGCCAGTTCAAAAAAGCCACTAATCACACATGAAGATGCTAATTCAATATTTCTGAATAGGTTTTTTCTTTTTAAATTTATTTATTTTATAGTAAACAAATAAATCTTTTAATTAATTTTCTAGCGAAATAATTCTTTTTCTTCATCAAATTTTCTATAAAGGATTATCAAAAAAATTAGAACAGTGGCCAACATTTTATACCGGTATAAGAGAGATTAACGGCAATTTTTACTTTGTATACATTTTCCATTTGCTTTTAGGTGATCTATTCGATATGTTTATATCGATGTTACATATTTATTTAGAATATGTTCGCAATCATCACTATAGTTTACAGGTAGAAATAAAGAAAAAGACATTGATAGTATTTATCTATTGATTTTGGTTGATTTAGAATTTAGTCGAATGTAAACTTAGCAATCCAGAATTTAATAAATTTCTAGAACGATGTGAAACAAAAGCAGCATGTGAAGGATTAACACTTGAAACATTATTAGTTTTACCTATGAATCGAGTTTGTTATTTCAAAAGAAAGATTATTTTTCATATATATGATTTTTTCTTTTTGTAATTAAATAGATTCCATATTATATCATCACGCTGGTAAATTGTCTATCACACACACCACATGTACATGTTGAACGAGAAAAACTTGAACAAGCAAAAGATAAACTTGAAGAACTTTCAAAAGTAAATTAGATTATTAATAGATTTTATAATTGAAAGGAATCTTCATCTTTTGTTCTCTTTTAAAATTAGATCATGCATGATGAAGTATCAGAAACCGAACATATCAGAGCTAATTTAGCTATCGAACGATCAATAGCTGAAGGATGCGATGTTTTACTGGACGTTAATCAAGTACTTTGTCGGCAAGGTAAATATTTAAAAAAATTCTAGATGATGTAAACGTTTCCAGATAATTAATCAGTTTGGAATCAGATTTTCATGTCTGCTTTAAATATAAATTCAGAATTTGTATGAAATTCACTGGGAAACAGTAATCAGTTCATTGTGAGAGACTTTGACAATAAAATCTGGTCGTAGGAAGTTGAGTTAAGCGATTAAGAAACGGCAAGTCTTATTCTAAATCATTTCAAATTAATTGTATGCTGTTGTTTTCCTCAGCGCTTTCTTACTGTCATTATAGAAGTGATTGATTAAGCTTAGTCATACTATGTTTTACAGTAAACACTCTTGAGAATTATACTTTCTATTAGCACGGTGTATTTTTTTGCTAAATGAATAAAAGAGTCCTTTATAAAATTAGGGAAAAATAAATGAATCAACTAGTAAACTTCTAATTTCCAATAAAAAATATCGCAAAAAAAAATATGATAAGTTCATTTAGTTCAAAAGTATTTTCTATAGATTAAATTTCTATCTCAGACGTTTTTCTGTTCCCTAAATATTTTTCTTACTTGACTTTTTAAACTTTCAGAGCTACCTTTACAATTTGTAATCTAGAAGTTTTATGTCATTGGACGACTTTTATTCCAAACAAGTACAAAGTTCTATTTCTAGTTGAATGCTTTAGATTTCCAGTTTACTCCCGTAATCGATCAAAAATAAAAGAATATATTACGCAGAAAATTTCGCATCACCGATTATTATAATTGCGTTTTTTATAATAAGTCATTGTTTGCAATCGAACCATGTCGTTTAACCGAGTTTCGTACAACTGATAATTTTTATTCATGACAGAAAAAGAATTATTTATTAATCACAAGCATGATTAAAAACATTCATTGATTACAAACAACTCAGAATTAAGCCAATATCATCAGTTAGAAAATCGCTGATAAAAAATTTCGAATAAATTTTTAAACACGACAAATGAGATAGAAGTGTCTATCTGTAAACATCATAGAATGATACTCAAAAATAATTGCATTTGATAGAAAACATATCCTTGATATTGCATGATCTATTGATATCTAATAGGAAAACTTCTTTTTGACGTTCTATTCTATATTGAACTTGCTTGAAATATGTTTTGGTACATATGCTAATTTTCTCAAGTCAAAAATAAAACAATATTTTTCGTAGAAATATAACGTTATTGAAATTTAATATTTTATGGCATATAAAAGTGCATAATCTTGACAAAACTCATTGATTTCATTCAGAAAAGATTGACTAAAATAAAGTTCTACAAGAACAAACTCTACACCTCCTTACTATCTTTGTTGCGCGGAGATAAAACAAAAATGCTGAACTGTTCGAGTTCGTCTCAGCCATGTGAAATGTACTGTCAGTTTGGATAACGAGCAAAAGCGACGTTTAAGTTGATTTAAAAAGAAAAGGTATGTCACTTGTCAAATTTATTCATGATAAAACAAACTCAAATTGATATGAAAATGGCCCATATTTCTAGTACACTTGTAATAATTAAATAACGTACATAGAGGTGCGACATGCTCTGTGAATATACTGAATAATAATGTTTTTGCTTTTAACTTGTCAAATTAGTTCAATTACTAATGTATCGCAATAAAAATTCTACTGTTCTAGTCTTGAAAGATAATCTAGAACAATAAGTTATATGATTTTGTTTCGTTTCGTTTCAGGTGGTCTTGTATTATGGACTGGGGATAAAGTTAAACAAGGTCTTAATCAAAAATTATCTGCACGAGAAATTCGTCGAAATGAAATAGTTGTTCAATGTTATCTGTTTTCTAATCATCTTATTATAACAACACGAGCTTCAAATGGAAAATTACATCTTGTTAAAGTATAATTTTCTTCATTATATTTTTATGAATATACATATCTATATTATTAGAGTTGTGGTGTGATTGCATTAGCTGAAGTAACACTTGTTGACGATATCAGTACTGATCCACAATATATACCATTATCCGTCGCCGACGATGAAGCTACCGATGATTCAAATTCTACTAGTACAATAGATCTTAAAAATGGTGAATTTGATAGTTATATAAGTCGTCTATTTCGTTTGATTGTTGAACCACGTGATCAACCATCGTATTCGACAACATTAATTGCTAATGATGAAAATCATAAATCTGAATGGTGTAGCGACATAGCACAATGTTTACAAAATCTTCGTTATAGTAACTTACTTTCAGGGACATTTCGTAATGAATCATCTGTTATTGCTCCTGAATCTGTCAAGTAAATAAAACAAAGCTATTTTTCTTCATATTCGATTGTCTTGATTTTTCTAGATTTGATGCAAAATTATATAAAGATGATTCAGGAATCAAATATTGCAAAACACTTGATTCATGTAAAATACCACAGGTAGAAGAAAAAAAGAATCAATATTTCTCTTATTATAATCGATCATGTTGGTTTTTTTTTGTGTTTTAGATTCGTCATGCAACAGTTGAACGTTTAGTTGAACGTTTAACAGATTTACGTTTTTTATCAATTGATTTCTTAAATACGTTTCTATTAACATATAGACTCTATACTGACGCTTATACAGTTATGGAAACATTAATACGAATCTATAAATCATCACCACAAACATCTCTTGATCATACCACTGAAACGGATGGAACGACTACACAAAAAAATGATGAACAAAATAAGTAGGATTTACTTAAAAAAAAAATCATTCAATTTATTGATCTTTTCCTTTTGTTTTCTAAGAGCAAAACAAGCTAAAATAAATGAACAAGACACTGAATTAACACGACAAGTACCAGCAGGTTAGATTGTCGAATTCTAAAAAAAGTTGACCATTCTATTTGATTTCTGTTTACATCAGTTCCTGAAACATCTGTCGCTGATACTTCGGAACAAGATCATGATCCAAGAAGGCTTTCACATACAGGTACATTTTGGCGGGGCCAAAATAAAACTTTACATAATTATTTCATTTAATATTCAACTGTTTTTTCAGGTATTGAACAAAGCGAAGCGACTATAATGGCAACAACAGCGAAGAAAACTATTGATAAAAGTAAATTTATTTTTGATACATTTTTTGAGAGAAATTTATTAAAGCATAATTGCACAAATGCAATCTACTAGTTTTGTTTTAACTTTTCTCTTCGAACTCTCGTATATTTCCAAATGACGTTTGTGACCAATTATAATCGTGCCGGAAATTAAATTACAATATTTGAGAATAGAGAAACCCTATTAAAAATATACTAACACAATAGTCATCAAAATCGAAGCTTTTTTTGCTCGAGACGTTTTCAAAATATGATGAACCTAGTTTTTTATAGGATACTTTTATCATTTTTTGATTTGTTGTTTAGAATTATTGGTAAAATCTAATGAAGGATTTTCTCTACTGCCAACGATTCCATCGATTGATATTGATGATTCAAACGATCAATTACACCCTCCATTGGCACCACTAGCATCATCGGAAACATTTTCTGATGTAGATGCGCTACATCGTGATACTCAATCACAATTAAAGGTCAAAAAATTGTCAGTAGATTTGAAACAAAATGGCACTCATGAAGAACTAAGTCGTAAAACCACCAAAAGTGAATTTGACTCCTTAGAGAAACTCTTCGATTTCCCATCATCGGAAATATCCAACGAACCTTCGTTAGATATCGAATCAACATCGCGAAATTCAAAAACTCGTATACGTTTTTCAGACACTAATCAAATAATCAATGCTAATAAAGTATATTTGACTAAATTAAAGTTTCCATTAATATTTATGTTTTATTTCTCTCTCTCTCTCTGTGTGCGTTTAGGATGAGAAAAGTGTTTTACATACGGAAAAAGATGACAGTCCATCAGTGCAACAGCAATCAAGAGTTGATTCAAATACAGCTGCAACTGCTGCACAAGCAAATCAGACAGCGTCACAAAATGTGATTTGGCTTTGTAAGAAGCTGACAAACGTAAATAAAAATATTTACATATAGAATTTTATTTAGCTAAACGGTTAAGTGAAGTTCTTTCCTCACCACGTCAAAGTTTACGTAACGCTGCTGAAAGTTCGTATAAAAAAGTTCTACCTGGCGTTGTTGTCACATCATCACGCTCATCTCGTCGCCGTATAAGTTCAGCTGCTGCAACACAAGCATTTGCTGTTGCAACATCCGGTGAATCACCGAAAGTGATGCGCAATGAAAGATTAGCGAGTTCTCCAGGTAAAACTGTATAATTTCTATCGGTGATTTATTTTAATAACAATAATAATGTTAGGTGGAAATTTATCATCGCCACAATCGGCAACGACCGGTAATCCTCTAGCATCGATTTCGAAAGAACAAAGAGCCAATGAATGTGCAATTGCTAATACAGCGTCTACAATGAGAGTTTTAAACGTTTTAAGACATTGGCTTACAAAACATCCTTTGGTGAGTACGAATTTGTTTATTTACATTCAGTTGTTTTCATGAGAATTAAAATAGCTGAGACAGTACTGTCGGATATTTCGAAAGAGTAATGTGAAAATGATTTAATCTATTGAATTGTTTTATTTTTTTCTAAATAGGATTTTCATAAGAATCCAAAATTAAAAGAGGTAAATTGAATTTTTAGACAACTAAGAAAATGATATTTTTAATTAACTGAATTCCAGATGGTCCTTGAACTTCTTCAAGATATGTTAGTCAATGGTCATTTAATTGCTGCTGAACATAAAGCAGCCGTTGGAATTTTAAAACAGCTAGAAACGAATGAAGCCGAGGAAAACGCTAAGCAATTATGTATAATTCTTCATCCCATACAAGTATAGAAAATAAAAATTTTCTTTTTCATGTATTTATGTTTTTTGTTTAAATTTATTTTAAGAATCCAAATGCAACATTTGAACAAATAGCTGTTTCCGATTTAGCTGAACAAATGACATTAATCGACCATAAATTATTTTGTGCATTAGATAGCGAGTAAGATAAACAGGCAATCGCTTACTGATTAGAAAGATACATATCTTAGCAAAGTGCAATCGGAAGCAAGAGAACGAGACATGCGTCATTCCATGATAGATCAAGACAAGACTTATAACATGAAAGCAAAATATTCATTGATGAAACACTATTGAAAATTTAATATTCATGAGATACACAACCAAGATCCTCTTTTCATCTAAATTTGAATAGTTCGGTGTATTGATAAGCGGAAGAAAGCCATTTCTTTGAATAGCTGCTGTGATAAAGATAAAAATTCTCTAAATAGTTTTCCTTGAGATTAATATGAATCTTCTAGGCGGTGTAAAGCATCATTCAATGTGTTGATTTCTGATTAGATCTGATTCACACTCAAGGATTCTGATATTTTTGTTCATATGTTGTTCTCAGTGAGGAATTGAGCATTCGTATTTGTATGGATTCGAAAGAGCTCTTGAAATTATTTTCTCTATTTTGTTTTATGAGTTTTCGTTTGCCCAAATGACCAGAAAATTAATTTGAATTTCCACTGTAGATTCTAGTCTGTTGATATTTTTCTCTCATCACAGAAAAAAGAATTAACCTTTATTTACTATTAACTAAACAAACTATTTCTCTTTGCTAGAGAACTACTTTTACAAGGTTGGATGAAACCGGGTCGTGATGATTTAGCACCAAATGTTGCGCTTATATCGCGACGATTTAATGAAGTAAATAAATAAATAAAAATTGTTTCCAAATACAAAAGAAAATCGAATGATTTCTTTCGTCACTATAGATGTGCCGTTTGGTTATAACCGAAATCTTATCCCAATCAACAATCAATGATCGTATTCAATGCATTGAAAAATGGGGTAGAACCTTAATTTCCTTAGATTTTTTCTTTTCTATAATTCTATACTATTATCAGGTACTGTTGCTGATATATGCCGTTATTTAAGAAATTTTAATGGTGTTCTTCAAATAATGGCTGCATTTGTTAATAGTTCCGTTTATCGTTTAAAACAAACATGGGACCGTATATCGAAACAGAGTAAACACGTTATTAACAAACTTCAAAGTCTTGTTCATTCAGATGGAAAATTTAAGAATTTACGCGATACATTAACGAAGTAAATAGACTACTCTCAATAATAAAATTTCTAGCGAAGAAGTGTTTTTCTTTCTTTGTTTCATTATATAGAGTTGATCCACCATGTATACCTTATCTTGGTTTATATTTATCAGATTTAACATTTATTGAAGAAAGCTCACAAGATATATCGGAATGTCAATCAGTTAATTTTTCAAAAATGCGAATGGTTAGTACATATATAGAAAATAAGATTTGTTTTTCTGTGCTCTTTCTCATCTAAAACAAAACGGAAGTGAATATTTGTAACAACTACTAGTATATATTCAATGTGGCGACGGATGTTGTTAACGGTTTAAGTGCATTCAAGTGCTGACAAGAACTTCAGTTGTTTTCTTACTTAAGACGCTCATAAGTTTCAGAGATATTATAGTGAAATATTCATAAGTGCAATTGAAGTAGGCCTGAGTTTTTTTCTTTCTTTCTACTCCAATAGCATGATCATGAAAGAATAGAATTAATTATTAATTTCGGTTAAACCATGAACTCGCAAATCGTAAAATATTAAAAATTGTTCATTATTGTATACAGACACTTGTTGCGTCTGAACAGAAAATGAACAAAACACAAAAACGTTCATCCAAGAAAAATTATTTGCTAGTTGATTGGAGCTAAAACGTATTTAAGACCGAGAGATCATCCGGTGGGATTTTAATACTGTTCACACTAACAAGATGTTCACATTACGCAGAAGTTTATAATGAACGAATTTTCGCTAGATTGAATATTTATGAAGTGAACACTCGAGACATTTCATATAGAAGAATTAGAAAATTGCACGAGTCTCGGAGTCAAAAATTTTGCTTACATTTTTATAATTGAGAGTGAAATGATATTCCTTAATGAATACATCTGCAAGACGAAACGTCCGTTTGAAATTAAGTTGAATAAACTCAAGATGAAAGGAGACGACGAGTAAGAATAACTTTAATGTTGGTACTAAAATATTTAACTAATTTATGCTATTCAAATTTCATCCTTGAAAATTAAATAAGCTTCATATATTTGTAAGCAAAATATATACGACATGTAAGATTAACCGCTCATATCAACGAAAGAAATTCATTGACCTACCCTATCGCGATCACACCGACTTACTGGTCTGCCACGGGTCTATGATTCTTCACTATTTCATATTGTTTGACATAAGTATAATCAAATTTGTTCTTGTTTTTTTCGTTTAGAAAACACATATTATCAGTGAAATACGTCGTTTTCAATCAACACCATTTAAAATCAAACATAATCCCCGTGTATGTGCCTATTTATTGAATTCATCGCAATTATTATCTGAAGATCAATGTTATGGCCTTTCATTAAAATTAGAGCCTCGTGCATCTCGAGCTGGAATGACAAATCTCGGTGTTTAAATATTTTTTTTCTGCTTTATTTTTCAATAATATCAAATAAATATGATATCGATTAATAACACACAACAAAAAACGAAATTTTTTCCTTCTCCTTTTACTTCTTTCGCGGTTGACAAAATATGCATCGAGTTTCTAGAAAATAATAACACACAAGTGTCTCAAATGAGTGAACTATTGATGGTTAACAAGTTTCTCAGAAAAATCTAGTTAAACCAATGCTGATGGTTACTAATAAAATTCTAATATAAAGATTCATAATAAATAATATTAGTAAATCAGTAATATATATGTATGACATGATATGAATGCAAGCTATTAAAAAAAAAGATTTTTTTTCTTCTTCAAATAAACCACGTCCTAAAGTTCTTCGATTGATAAATCAATTTTTAACTCAATGTATCTGTATTCTTTGGATTCAAGCAAATTTGTGGTCTTTGTACATTGCTGAAATAATAATGCAATTTCATAGGATGTTTTTTTTTTATGAATTCCGTATCTTTTTTCTTTAAAATAACTGATCTTCTAAATTCGATGTGAACTTTGTATTGTGACAAATCTTAACAAGAATAGTTCATAATGTGATTTTTTTTATGTCTTTTCGGTCGCTTTTACCTTGAAATTCGACTATCAAATGCATGGGTCTTTATGAATGATGTAGAAGACAAGCCTATGTGAAATTTCTATTCTTCCATAGGAATGACGAAACAAGATCTACAGCATTTGAAAAAATAAAAAACACCTATACGCGGTAAAGTCTATCAATCGCTGTGCCAAGTTTCAAATTCGAAATTGTTTTTATTTAGGCCTCTTGAAGAAGATCACGACGTTCATTTATCTCCTTTACAATAAGTCAAGGACACAAACCCTAGATTTTTGTCATGTAGAGATGTGTAAAAAATGAGTCGCTTTTGAAAAGTTTTCGATTGTACGAAAATTACATAGATACAATAAAATCATAGTTACGACTATATCATCGTAGATCGTCTTGTCGAAAAATACAATTGAATCTGATAAAACAAGAATCTCAATGTACGATGTAAAATCTCTGGTCATTCTATAAGAATACAAAGACAAGTATGAATTCATAAATTTAATGTTGATATTATTAAAATGATCAATTTTATGAAAAATAAACACAAAAATCATTTTTGTGATATTCACTCATTGAAACGTCTCGCTAGAAGAGTCATCAAACAGATGAATGATTCAGTTTTGCGTCATCAGCTAGCGATATTTCCCAACAGCAACATCCAACATAACTTTCCATATCCTTCATTAGAATATCTGACGAAACCATACTCTCCTATCAATACTAATCGATAGCCATAACATGAATCTTTTATTAGAGAAGAAAAGTAAATTTGACCATAAATATTTCCCCTATTAATATTCTATAAAGAAAATTATCCAATAACCTTCTGTCGATTTCTGTGATTCACATTTTTTCCGTAAACTCTCCATGTTCGTAAGCAACTGATGACTTGTTTTTACTAATTATACAGATGTTTTACAAATGATAATGCAATAGATTTCGAACTTCCTTCCTCTCTATTTGCAATATTTTTGTTGAATTTGAAACTAACTAAAAGCAAGGCTCTTCTTCTTTTTTTCAAAGAGACTAGTTGCACTTGTTTCTAATCAGTTGTATAATATTTTAAATATTGTAGAATCTCAAAAGGAATAAAAGATACATATTTGTAGACGATACAAATGCTTGCTTCCTTTTATTGAATGAACATAATAAGACAGATTAATAAACTAGAATTACTTCCGGTGTAGTTCTTGCCTAATGTTTATCGTATAAACCGTTAATACTCGAAGAAAAACATGTATAAAACAAGCACGATAAATAAAACTGAATAATATTAGTTAAATGTGTAAATAATAATTCTATAATGATCAAAAACCATCCATGCAAAATAAAATTCGAATTTTAAACGAGATCGAATGAATAAAATAAATAATTTTTCTCTATACGGTAAACTGATTATGGCATGAATTATAAATAATATAGTTTTAAAGAAATATGTTTAATCAAAATAGTAAATTTGGTAAGCAGATTTATATCCGTTAATGGAAATTTATGATTGAATTGTATAATCATAGTTGTACTCGAACGCTTTTTTAAACCATAGTGCACTAGTAGTTGAAGAAGAAGCTATTTATAATCTGGTGGTTCGTCTTTTTTCTTATTGTGAAGAATCAATAAAATAAGTTCATTCCTATTCATCCTACAGTTTGTCTCTCATCGGTTAACTTGCGCACTCGTGAAGTATCAAACAAGCTTATCTTTCAATTTCAACTTCATTGAAGTACAATATATCTTTAAATATTCCCAATCAATGCGATTGATACTTTTCATTTTAGTTATTCTATCAAACAGCGAATCAACAATATAAAAAAAATACCTAAGGTCTTGATCAAACGCAGTTTTAATCACAATGGCAAATGTTCGACATTTATTTCATTACTCTTCAACGCTTCCCGTCTCTGCTGCTGCTCTCTCTCTCTCTCTCCCTTTTGTTTGGTTTTTATTTCTTTCGTCTCTCTTTCAGTAAGTTTAGATTTTTTTTATCACCATATGTACACTTTCTCGTTTTTTTTGTCGTTCGGTTTTAGGTGTCTCTGCCGCCCCGATTATTTACAGGCAATGAGGTGGCTATACAAGTAAACAGGAAAAATAGCTTCGTTGTGCTCTATACTGATAACAGCATATATTATAGTCTAAAAGAGTATTTTATTGTGTCAACCGTCTATATATATATATATATGTACATTAAATGACATCACAAGCGCCTACGATGAGTGCAACTGGTTGTGGTAGTGATCATCCGATCTTTTCATTTTTTTCTTTTTTTTTTTGAAAAGAGAGAAAGAGTTGTTTGATTTTGTGTGTGTGTGTGTGTATGTATGTTTGAGTCTTTTCTTTGCTATAGAGAAAGAGAGAGAGAGAGAAAGAGCAAGCAAAGGCTCTAATATAATGTCAATGTATACACACGTCATCCGACAACTTCATTCATTTGCTTGCTTTTGAAATTGATGTGCTGTAATGAGTTGAATTAGTACTATTTATCAGGTAAGAATATAAGCTAGGTCGAGTCTTATTCTTTTCTGACAAATTATTTATATGTTATGATCGATATCGTTTTTGAGTACACAAGATGAGAAAAAAATGAGACGATGAAGTTTATACCTACTTCATTTGAGATTTTCTCTCTGCCTCTCTTGTTCCCTTCGTCATTTATTTCTTTTTGTTTTACTTATCGACAAAGTTAAATCATGGTTCTCGATTTTTTCCCTCTCTTATCAGCCAATGTAAATCCCTGACTGACAGAACAATTGTGTGTGTGCACGCGCAACGGATGACAAGTTCTCAAATAACTCACTCACTCATGCTCTTTCTCTACATCCACACGATAAAGCAATTATTCTTTCGAGTTGCTGGCGCAACAAATTTTTATAAAAATAAACATAAAATGAGGATTTACGGCGAATGCGCGCACGTTCTTGCACTCCGAAATTTGATCATAGTAGTCAACGATGGATTACAGTTCCCTTCAGTATTCGTATTCTTAGCCCAAAATATTTAAATGACGATGACGATGAAGGAGAGAGAGAGAGAAGTAAACACACATATATGCATACAGGAGAGACGCCATCTGCTTTTTTCAAACAGCATCAGAACAGAGAGAGAGAGAGAGACAGACTTTTGATGAAAACGCACACAATTTACACAAAGCTTTATCAAACAGAGAGAAGAAAAAAGTGGATATTTCGACAAAAAATCTTCTTGAGTTGGTAAAGAAGGAAAAAAATCGAGTAAGAGGAAGAGAGATATCGCTTTTTTTATGTATATTCGATTAGAATGACAATAATACCATGTAAAAATAAAAAAAAGAAAGAAAGAAAGATGAAGGTTGTTCTTTTTTCGATCGACAAACAATATAGGTAGACCATTTCCAACAAATCAAACTTTTCTCTGTTTCTACCGTATGTACTGAAATAAAATTTTGAAATAAAATCTTTCAAACAACTTATCATGTTCAGAATCCGTCTGGCACAATTTTTCTTAATGAAAAAAAAAAACTTAGATAATGTTTGCTCACGCACATTGCTGTGTGTGTTAGTGAAAATAAACAGTACCTGATGGTGCTGTTTCCCGTATGTTAGAATTTTTGTGTTCCTTCATCACGATTTATAAATAACTAAATAAAACCATTTTCCTTTGATTAACAATTTTTTTTCTCCTTTTCTCATTCTTTAGTATTCGTTTTTTCCTATACAATTCTGTAGCCTGTCATTATTTTTGTTGAAAGGAGAAAAACATAGAAGGAGAAGTTTGTTTTATTCACATTTGTAAGTCTGATTATATTATGTAAACATCCTTCTCGTTCGCTTTCTTGCATCCATTTGTCAAGCACTCTTGACAATTATCGTCTTTAAGAGTTTGTTTACTCATCATCATTACTTGTCTTCTCTCTTTTTTTTCTTCTCTTCTCTCTTTCTCCCTCTCTCTCTCTCTCTCTCTCTCTGTCGTCTTTTATTTGCACCTGATATACATTTAAATAGAAACAATTCACAGTTCCTTCATTTGTATTATAAATACATTTACACTAATTCGAAGGTAAGCTCTCCTATTGTAAGATGTTTATTAGCGAATGTTCAATATTTACTTGTTTCGTGCTATTATTTTTTTAAATTATTCACTATACAAACATTAGCAAACGACCTATTATACCTACATCAACGTTATCATTTTTTTAAATCTATTCTTCTTCCTTTCTGTTTAAAGCTGTAGCATAATATATCGTTGATCAAGTGAGTATAAGCATTGAATGATGATTAAAAATTTTTGCATGCTTTGAAATTGATCCATACATATAACAGTATACTACTAGTAAGAAGAGAAGAGATGAAGCAAACGTGCATATATATATATAAATATATCGACCCTTTTCATGTCTCGAAAAAAAACGAAGCAGTAAGAATCTAAACTAAGAGTCGTAGAAAAAAAAAGAAGAAGAAAAGAAGAAGGCGTCGGGTCTTGTTTGCTAAACTGAGTAAACAAACCACGCGCAAGAATATAATAAAAATGGGGTTGTATACAGAGCAGCAGGAATAGTAAGTAGTAAAAAAAAGAAAAAAAAAGTAGGCGATGAATATGTTGATATTGGACTGTTATATTTTATATGTCGTTCTACGATACACTTGACCACTTCTTGTTGATCTTTAATTATTATTTTTGATTTTGTTTTTCGTTAATAGAATTTTAGATCATGATAGTGACACACATTTTGACAGATGATGAAGATAATAATAATAATAATAATGACAATGTTCTTGATTTAAGTTTCAAAAAGAAATCAGCAACTAACAATGAGATTATTCTTAAACAAAATCAAAATTTATCCAGTTTACTTTCACCGCCATCGTCGACATCATCCTCGTCAGCATCATTCATGACATCACCAAAACAAAATCAGTCAACTAATAAGCGTATATTAGAAATACCAAATACAAGAAAAACAAAGCAAACCGGAACAATACCATCAAACAAACGACCACTTCGTTTTCAATGTAAACATTGTGATTATAAAGCACCATCAACATCACTTATGCAAAATCATATTTATCGCCATACAGATTTAACACCATATGCATGTGCATATTGCGGTCATAAATCGACAACAAAATCAACAATTATGGTGCACATTGAACTATGCCATCCAAATATGGAAGTTAAAATAAATGAAAATCGTGTGCGCGAACAAGACTTCTATCGAGATTTAAACAATTCAGAACTAACATCTATAGCGAATTCAAATACGCCACCGCCAACATTAGCGCCTCCGCCTCCACCACCACCACCACGGCCGACGCCGCCGCCGCCGCCGCAAACAACAAGAGCAACAAATGGTGAACCACAAGTTAAAAAATCACGTCGATCAAATCAATATGATAGTGAATCTGCACCAATCAATGGTGTTGCTATATCATTGAAAACCATAGTTGACGATGGCAATGAATCTTCGCCAGCAGCAAGTGATGATGCAAGTGAAACAGAAAATCTTGAGCCAATACCATTTGATGATGATGAACACCCAGTAGATGTAAATCTTTTCGATTCATCACCTACTATGGTTAGACCAACACTCAAATTCAAAATAGGACCACATCAAATACCTATTGTTGATTCATCAACATCTGCCACAAAAGAAGCCGAATGCGAAGGTACGCCTATTAACCATATAACTATCGATTGCATTATACATGCTTTTTAGATGGTTCTGAATATCTTCTTGTTTATAATCGTCCTAAACAGTATTATGGTTCATTATATGAACCAGATAAACAGTGAGTAAATATTCTTATAAGTTTTCATCATTTAAAACATTTTTTTTATTGAAAAATCAGGTATGCATGCAAACTGTGTTCATATACAACAAATCATCGGCCAAGCATGGAAGATCACGTATTTGTACACACAGATGAAAAGCCATACAAGTGAGTTGCTTTGATCTTTTTTTTTGATTCTTCTGTTAAAATATTTTCTATTGACAAATAACGGTTGATTGACTGTCACTTCATCATCATCACCATCACCATCCTCATTTTGTTTTCCTATTCTTTCTTAAAACAAATATAAATATCCGGCTCCATCTTAGTCAAGTTAAAAGAGAATAGACTTAATTATTTGTATTATTCATATTACCGAAAACTATGTTTGATGTCGCATAGGAAAATCACTTATGTTTACAGAAATGTTCAATTCATTGTCAATAGAAAAATCAAATACAGTCTAATCATTAAATGGCACGTGTGAAATGAAATTCAATCATAAGCTTTTCGTTTCATCACAATAGTGTCTATCGATTTAAAGAATTAATTTTAATTTTACGATCGACTCGATTATAACAGAAGACGAAAAAATAAAATTAACACAATGAAAGACTATACATTCAAATAGAAAGATTGTATTTACAATTATCAATTGTTAAAATCAGCTAATGTACAATGAGCAAGTTTAAAAGAATGACTAATTGTCTTTTTCTTGCATTAATCAGGTAATCTTTCATTCAAAAATGTAACTGATACCAAACCATAATAAATGATCGAATGTATGCTTTCGTATCACAGTCCTGTGTCTGATCCGATTTGAGTTCGCATTCGATTCTGAAAATTTTTATCCAAATTGCAATTATATAGATTCTTTTTTTTTAATGTTCAACGTATGTACATAAAGTATGATGTAAAATTTTAATAATATTTAGATGTGGTTATTGTGGTGAAGACATTTTTACACGTTATGCAGCAACATATCATATAAAATATAAACATGCGGGTATGCCACGTAATTTTATTCAGAATAAAGCAGATGTAACACAGTATTATGTTAATCGAGCCAAAAAAGATGAAGAAAAAAGTAAGTTTTATCATTTCCTTTTAGAGTCTCTTTATTTTCAATTTTATTTGTTTAGATCAATTTAAAGTGATTGATACGCGTCGTGTTAAAGTTCCAACCCGTCATGGAAAATCAGTAAATCATCAAAAAAATCAAAATGAATCGTCAGTTGAACTTCCTATTCAACTACAACAACAACAACAGCAGCAGCAGCAGCAGCAGCAGCAGCAGCAGCAGCAGCAGCAACAACAACAACAACAACAACAACAACAGCAGCAGCAGCAGCAGCAGCAGCAGCAGCAACAACAACAACAACAACAACAACAACAACAGCAGCAGCAGCAGCAGCAACAACAGCAGCAACAACAACAACAACATATGCCTTCACCTACTCCTACTCCATCAAATGTAACAATTTCAGCTCCTCCACAACCACCAGTATCAAAATCAACAAATTCATCTACAAGCAATTCGCAAACACCAACAGTTCCACCGGATTACCGATTTTTATTAGCATGGTCGTATTATTTAGCATCACAAGCTGCTTGGCTTTCGCCTATGTTACAACAGCAAGGCCAGATTTCACCTTCTTTACACAATGATCCTGAAGCAGCTGCAAAATTTTTGCAGCAAGCTATGCAAAATGTTATGGAACCCTTGATAACAGGACAAACATTACAAAATAAAAATAAAACTGAAGATGATAATGATGATGATGAACAAACTGACAATGTTCGTGAATCAGAAACATCAGTTGTTATCAAAGAGGAAAGAAACGAACATTAGCTATAATGTTCTATCTGTCTATTCATTTAATATCTGACGCACAATAACCGGTGATTAATCCGCTAATATTGTCTATTTTGTGCTTGATATCATTCATCTAAACGCAATGTGGTTTATTCGTAAGTCTACTTCATCTTCTTTTGTTATTGTTTAACTTTTCGTTTTTTCATCCTATGTTTCTCACATCTATGTATTCATTGATAAATCTTTTCATTTCTTTTTCGTTTTCGTTTATTTGCTTTCTGATGATAAATGGTTCTTTTTTCGCTGTGTTGTTCGTATGTGACATTTGTAAAGAGAAATCAAGAGAGAAACAGAATTGTGATGATTGTTTTGCTTGTTTTATTCGATGTCTCAGTGTATGTTTGTTTCTTCTGTTGTTTTTCTGGGAAAAATAAAATTAGAATGAAGTTTATTCGAATTTAATTGAGATAGATAAGTAAGATACTATTTAGTAGCTATATGATAAACAAACTTGCGCAGACGACTGATATGATTCACATTGGAAAGAACCATCAGTAGACACTGTTCGATGTGATGTTTGTTGTCATGACGGTACGCGCTGTTGCTGATAAAAATTGGTTGACATGACGACCAACGACTGAAGTATATTGATATTTATTCTCCGACAGAGAATCAATTGTTAGTTCTTTGTCGGTACTTAATGGTATCGGGTTAATGCAAAAAAAAAACGTGCAGCATGCGTCATGTATTGAAAATTTTCTTAAACTAATTTAAAGCGCATATTCGGGAGTTTTATTGATGTGTAATAGAGCAATCAAATGAATTAACATAATGATGACCTAGTTATGTTAGGACTCATTCTTAAAAGAAAGAGAAAATGTAGAGTTTTGTTAATGGGATGGCCTAAGAGTAATCATACGACTTTTATTTTCCGTCGTTCTCGAGTAGCTTTCATCGTTGAAACTAATGCTTAGTCGTCAGAAGACTCCTGTTTTTATTATCTAAAAGATTACAATGCAGCGTGCAATCTTAACTTTTAATTTGTAAAATTAATTGCAGGTTATACTGTCACTTTGAATTTGTGACAATTTTTTACCCGAGAATAGCTGTTGTTTCAATATCGTTCGTTAGAATGTTTTGGGCTTTCAAAGAATATGATTTCTGACTTTATAGCCGAATTCTATGTTACGCTAGTTGCTCATAATAATAACTGATGATTGGACAATGATAATGGAAATATTGTGCAGTTATTGTTTTTAACTTTTAAGCCAAAATTTTAAGAATTCGATTGAAATTCGGCAGAATATTGATAGATAAATCTTCTGACACGAAGTATTAATTTCTAAAATAAAAAACTGCTGAGAAAAACTATCAAATATTTCAAGGGTGCCTATATGTGATTGCTCGCTTCCAATTTTGTTTACTGTCGAAATCGATTACCTTTTTGTTTTTGTTTCTCTACACTTGTATTTATGTTTGATTGTTGGTTTCCTTTCAATAAAACCATTAATAGAAACAGAAAAGACACTCGTTGAATGTTTTAACAATTATTTAAGTGCCGATAAAATGATCATTCCAATAAAATAAAACTTTAAAAATCATTACCTGGAGTTTTCTTTTCTTAATGTGTATGTTAGTTGAATTCATTTTAATTTATAAAGTTGCCTTCGAAAGTATCTTATGTGATAACTACTCAATTGATTAACATTCTTGGATTTATTTTTTCTAGAGTCGCTTACGTTTTTCTTAGTCAATTAGTGAAAATTATTTAAAATGAATTGTATCATTGTCTATCGTTCATCGTAAGGTTCATATGATGAAATTTATCCCTGGTCGAGCCTTTTTATTCATGCGCTTGCAAGACTTAAGCTCAAGATGTGCCCATAGCGCATGACTTTCTTGCTCAAGACGAGCGCTTCAATGTTTGCATGAGTCACCAAAAAAATGCAACTATCATTTTTTATTAAAAGTTGAGTTATTGTGAATGTAAAATTGAAGAAAAAAGTTGAAAAAGTTCTTTAATAACAGAAACACTTAGATAAAAATTCAAGCACGTGAACAAGAAGTTTAATAACTTGAGTTCACCGAAAGGATTCATGCCTTGCCTTAAGATGTGTCCATAGTTCTTGACTTTCTTGATCAAAAAAGTCAAGAATTGGATGCGCTTGCAAAAAAAAGTTTGACTAGGGATGTTTGCGTTTTATCCTTTACAAAACAAGAAGTACCATACCGAACTTAGAAAGGTTCGACCAACAGTACAAAACCTAAAAACATTCTTGCATTGGGCACACGGGAAGAATCTTTTTGAGGGTTTCGCAAAAAGCCTAAACATGTCTCGTATCAATTCAATGAATGTAGAAAGGTTTCTCACGAAAGTACAAATCCTCAAGGTTTGGCAAAAAGCCTTGTAAGTTTCTAAAAAATACTTTTCTTAGAGTGTATGTCAAAGACAATTATATGTCTGATTTACAATAGAAGGATAATACTTATATGTTATAAATGTCCGAACATAGGAGAAGATGATCTATGACAGTGATCGATTGTATATCAAGAATGCACTAATACTCGAATAGAAGTAAAAACCGTGCGTGTGCCCATAAAATTATTGATACATAATAGATAGCAACTGTTTTCAATCGAATATACTAATGTATCTTACGAAGTTATTGATGCATATTTAGTTGATTTATTTGACATATTAGTGAATACTCAATCCAAAAACTGCATTCAAAGTATTATCAAGGATGTTCACGTTTATGTAAATCAAGATGTGTCGCCGACTAGTGTAATTTGTAAAAGCATTATGTTTAATACGAATATGGAAAAAGACACAAAGTTATTATTTATTTGGCTCATATTTATTGTTATATAATGTGCTATGCCATTGACTTAATGTACGTCAGTTACGATTAATGCTACTAATATAGTATTCTGTTTGAATGACTCTTGACCCATAATAGCTAAAACTATCGAATTTGATTTTTCGTCTTTTGATGTAACGAACAGGAGCGACTGCCTGTTTGCCAGCCATCGTGGTAAAGAATGTTCTCTTTCTCTCTGTGAGACAACATCTTTTTCGAGACATTTAACTCCCATAGCTATCACAGCAACAGACTCGAATTACATCGAAATTTTGCCTTACATATGCTCTAGCTACCATAAAATTTTTAATACCCTTTCACTTTTTCCTCAAAGAGTAACAGTTTTTGCTGGATATTAAATATCATGTTTTTCTGCATACTGAATAAATGTAAATACATGTTTCCGACGGTTACAGAATCTAATCTCAGCAGTATTTTCAATTGTAAAAGCTATCGACACATATTGTTTCACATTTAAGAAACTTTTGTTTGCAGTTCGAAATAGTAAAAAGAAGCCTTGGATTGTATTTCTTTCTGTAGAACTGAGTTAAGAAAATCATTTTTTTCATCGGCAAGCCATCAAGTATCGATATCAAAAAGCAAAATAAATTCTCATTTTCTCCATTGACAAACATTGACATATGTAAAAAAATATTTTCTGATTTAGGCTCGTTTAAGAAGTAATACGATCGAAGATTTTTTCTATTATGATTCATAACTACAAACGAAAATATATATTTTCATATTTTATTTGCATTCATTCTGGATGTAGAAAAATCATGCTATTTTTGTTGTGTAAACAGCTGCAACAACTCTTTGATGAAAACGCCGACATGATGTGACAGTTTTATAGTAGTTCGAACAAGTGCCAGACAATAGTTTAGTGCAATTTAAGCCTATGTTGCTATATTTATTTCGAGTCATTGACACACAGTCCTGCACTGCAGGATCAGTTTATCGCGTGTCTAAAATTCAAAACAAATAGCCAGCAAAAATCATGAGCTATTAAAAACCCAATTACCGGCTGACTTTTCAAACAAACTCTGACAATAATTACAGTATTTTTATTTGACCGTGATAAATCCTAGATGGGTTTATGATATGCTTATTTCTGCATAGATACGAACACCTGCCAGTTATGATTTCATTTCGACACGATGAGACTGAATAGTTGACATTGTGTCTCATTTCATGAACGAATTGTAACCTTTTCAAATAATGTTTGAATAGCATGTCATCATTAGTTAATTGATCACATTGGCTATAAGAAAATTGCATTTGCCGACTCACGAGTGTATCCAATTGCAGTTAATTATAAGATTTTCGAAAATAACATTGCCAAAATAAATCATTAAACAAAAGATTAATCGTCATTGATTCCAAGTGAGGATTATTCGAAAAACTAATTACAACAAAATTGTTTTTTCAGAGACAGTAATTATGTAGTGGAAGTCATTTTTTTATTTTTAAATTTCAAACTAGAATCTTCCTAAGAGTTTGTAGTGAAGTAAATGCATTAAGATAAGAAAAACTTCACTAGGGTGACATTTTCTACTATCGTGGTTGAATTTTGTTTTTCGACAAGACTTGAAAAATATGAGATTTAAGAAATTGTTTTTTACTGTTTATTCTACTAAAACTAATGAGACTGAATCAAACTTATTTGGATTGTTGTATTGATAAAACCTTGATATTTTACTGGTGTTTTTCATTTCATTTTTACACGGCATGATTGATTCTACTCCTTGAATCAATAATGATGAGACAAAACATGCCTTCTATTAACTACAATTTATTCCCATTTTGTAGTCAATAGCACTGTGTTTAACTGATTTTACGATTGGTGTATCCAACAACGTTTCATGGCAAATAACTTCTTTATTTAAATATTAATAGAAGTGTGTTAACCAATAACCTTGGATCAATGTAAATTGGTTTCAGCGTGTTTACAACGATTTCATAGTCAACATAAATAACAGTTATGCCGGCGTGATGAAAGAAAAGTATATTTTCTCTTTCGTGCGCCTTTTCTTATTTTTATTTGCGAAGAATTCTATCTTGTAATTTTTTGCTCGGCTAATTTACGGACAAAAACTGTGAGTAGCATATAAATGTCTATCTCAACAAATCGACCCCAATAAAAAGGAAAAGACGAAAAAAAATATGAATGAAAATACTTAGTCATTGATCGCCATCAGTTTTTTTTACGATTTTCATAGTTGTTTAAGATAAAATAAGTTTGTAGTCTTGGATGAATAAATAGCAATGAACGAAATTTTTACAAGAAAAACAAGAATCGTTTGAAATGACTTGTAATTTCATATCTGATCTATTATACGAATAATTTCGTTTCTAATCGTTGTTTAAATTTTTTTTTATTTCATAATAATTCTAGTATGTAATATCAAGCCAAGATAAATATTGAAGATTATTTAATTTGGGACGACGATTTTCGTTTATATTTATACATTGTTTCATCGTATGATATATTTCTTTGCTAACCGAAGTTAAATATGGTAAATTTAGTCGACCTTTTATAATATCAGCTTTTGAACGAAATGGATATTGTCGATATAGTAGAAAATAAAGACATACACCGATAGTCCATACACATGCTTTTTCACCATTATAACGTCGTTGAAGTATCCATTCGGGTACCATAATTTCTAAAGTACCCTAAAATAAAATACGAGCATTTTAAATTTTAATTTCGTACAGGGAAAAACAAATCTACGAATCTAACTTGAAATTCATGAAAATCTTCTGATTGTACAGGCGCAGCTGAACCAAAATCAATGAAACGTAATGAACGATCATTCTTACAATAAATTATATTCTCTGGTTTACAATCTCGATGCCATACACCATACATTTGTAATGTTATATTAATATGAATTATTTCTCGAAATAAATGACGTAATAATTCAGTATTACCCAATGCAGGACTTTCCATAACCAAATCAAATAGTGTACATGAATTTGGAATTTTCTCCATGACAAATATAAAACGGTCAGCTTCTTCGAAATGCTCTAATATTCTTACCACACCGGGTACACCTCGAAGACGCCATAGAATTTCTATTTCATATGGTACACGTTCCTATAGAAAAAATTGTTCGCTTTTTTTTTCATTAAAAGTCGAAAATGAAAAGCAAAAAATAAAATTATTTTACATACGCCTTCAAATGTTCCCCAATTGAGTATACGATCTTTAGGTAAAAATTTAATTACAACTGATGAATTATCGGAGCGTCTTTGACCTTCGTACACTTGACCGAAACCACCTTTACCTAGGCAATATAATGTACGATATTCACGACTAAATGCTCTTTTTATTTTATTTCTATTTGATATAACATTTGGTATTATTGACGATCCATCACTATAAAGTTTGTAAAAATTCAGAATATTATTATCCATGTATGTTGGTGTCTAATCAAATAAATAGAGGTAATGAAAAATGATTGATTATTCTTACTAAACGTTCGATTGTTGGATAAGCATAGTCACCAAACGAATGATAGGGCGAATTATTATTCGATTGAATAAGTTGCGGTGGTGGTGGCATTAGCCAAGCAGCAGATTCGTCCAACCATTGCTCGTCAATCAACCAATTATTCATACCTAAGTATGCAAAAATAATACGAAAATAATATTGAGGGTGCACTTATTAGCGAAACGACAAACAAAGAGAAGAGAATAAATTATTATAGATAAATGCATACATTATTTTCGAAAATTTTCTTTGTAAAAAAAATCAAAAAGATATTGCTATAACTCAATTTTTTTACATCTATCAGATGAAAATTAAACTTTTATTCACCAAATATAGTGAAACGGTCATGTTTATATGCTTCTGAATCGTATAAACTGATCTGAACCACAAACATTCATCCGTACGTTTATTCACGCTTCAATGAACACTGTACGAACACCGTCTAATTACGTTTATAATCACACAAGTACACACATATATTATGATATGAAGAGCTATGTACATACTTCTTATTTTTGCACTGTCAATACTGATAATGGTTCAATAGAAACTCGAAATAAATTTTGAAAAAGAAAAGCTTGTGCTATTCAGTGATCAATTGTCAGTAGAGCGTCAGCGTCATTAAATTTTTCTCTTTTTTTTTTAAGTTGACGCTCTTTTTTCCTTCACCTTATAAATGATCGATGAGTGTGACGTAGCAGCACATAGATAAACATCTATCCATTTATATATTCATTTTCTTTTCGTTTTCGCGCCGTATTCAATCATACGATTTGTTTCGTTTCGGCAGGCCATGTTCCTACCATTAGGCATAAGCACATGACATTTTGATGATGAGACACAAATGAAGGTGTCTACAAAACCAAATATTTTTTTTCATGCGATTCTCTCGAATGAGCAAGAGAACGAAGCAAACGAAACCACAATTTGAGATTTACGTCAGCATAGTGCAAGATACACCGTGATCTTGTCTTCACACGTAACCACTGAAAAAGCATTTAGAAACGGTTGATTCTATTGAAACGCATACCTCGCATTTATTCAATTTAACCTCAATCGTGATATTCCATTTAATAAAAATACAAAAGATATATGTGATAATTGATGTCTGCGCGTTAAAGCATTTCACTATTGCCTCCTCCATACAAGGATGTCTTTTCCCTATCAGATTGTTTAGTTTCTATAATACGTTATCAAGCGTCAGAGTCCTTGTTTGACTATATACTGACTTTGAGATGACACAACATAGCTATTGATCGATTTTTACAATTAGAAAAACGATCAATTTAAAGCCAAAATCGATTATAAATCGAAATGAATATATCCTATTGTGATTTTTTTCCCGAGAAAATCACGACCAAATTGTACTGGCAGATCAAAACATGACAGTGTATAGGTAAACAAATAATTGTTTGACACAACAAAAAATAAAAAATCATCGGCAAAATACGTTTTCGATTGTATTAATCTTATCGCATATGATTGGACTATGAATAAAAAGATCGCCGTAAAAATAGGTCATTTCAGGCGCAGATATTCAGTAAAATTATAGTTGTTTTGTCATAGGAATCACTGTAAAACAAAGTTTCATGAAAACATTATCAACTTTTGTCTCACATAATCTTTTCTGATATAGAATAAAGGAATGAATGAAGAATTTTTATTTGTATTCTCAATTTTGATATTAAAAGATTCTTTTTGTACAATTTGTAAATTCAAAAAAAACGAAGTGCACTAAATAATATGAAAGTTTTCCGAATGTAAAAAACAGAATGAAGTATGACATAAAATATTCAATAGATAATAGTCGTTCATAATGAAAGAGAAAAATATGCTGAAATTTATATTTTCATTAAAGCCTATTTTTCACGGTAACTGCCAACTAGTATAATCACCATGATAAAATCCGATTAAATAGAAAATAAAATAAGAAGCATTCTAAAAGTATATTTGACCAGCAAACAATATTGTAGTTGAACAAACTTAATAAAAAGTAGATTCCTCTTCAATTTATTACAATCGAATATTTTCAATCGATAATATATGAAAAAAGTTCATTTCAAAAGTTAGATATCTCGATTACATACTAGTTGTATTTTACGCAAGATAGTATTGATTCTTGTTTTGAAAATATTTATTCATTTAAGTATCGTAGAATAGGGTTGATTGCTATAATATTTTATCTGTCGTCTGAAGATTATTAATTATGATTTGTAAAATGATTAATGAGGCTTAATATGACAACGTTGAAAATATAGAAAGGCTTATTTTTTCATACAAATAATTATTATAGTATATGTTTCGAATAGCTTTGTCCGTTTGAATATCTAATGTATGACCCGATAATATCTCATAAAAGTTAACTTTCCTCGTGAATCAAATGAGAATTAGTGAATTTATGTAAAAATTTCAAGGTTAACAGTTTATTCAGCTTGTTGTGTTAGCAAATGAATAATTTCCACAGTGCAAAATAGTGTTGAAATAAATATAACAGTCAATATGTAAAATGAGATTGATCATTTGCAAGTACAATGCTAACATGAAAAATATGAATCATAAGATTGATGAATAGAACTTCGATGTTGTTTTGTTTTTATTACTAAAAATAATTATGTAATTCATCACGCGTCGCTGTGTAAAAATAAAATCAATAGTCACATGATTTCTTTTGAAGCTATTTTTATTCGACGGCGTAAACTTTATTTTATTCTGATTAGAATAGACTTTTGTTTTTGTTAAATAATTGAATGAAAATGAACTATTTGTTTTTTGAAGAGAACAGAATAAATCTCGTCTATCATTTAAAACACTTTCGGAATGTCTTTGGTGTATATATATGATCGATGCATTGTTTATAGGAGAAATACATATCGAATCTAATGTTTCTTGATGATCATATCTGGTTTTATTCTTCTTTTATAGGAAAACGAAATCGTAGATTGTAACGATTAATCAGTAAATGAGCTTTTCTCTTTGATATTCCAGGCATATGTGGAATGATATCGTATAAATTTATGCCGGATATACATATGTACTGTATGTAGGTCACCAGAGAGCTATTGTCCTATTTCGTTTTCACCACTGTAACAGGCCAACTGTTAAGATAAAGAAAAAGAAAAAAATTCTTTATGCGTTTTCTCTAGTTACATGAACACATGATTTTTATAAATCATAGAATCAAAATCATTTTTACTGTTTATTCTTTTTTTCTATGTTGGTTGTTGATCTTTGTTATAAATTTCGTAGAATAATTATCTGGATTTACTAGTTGTTCAATGGAGCAAGTCACATTTTCACCGAGTAAAACTATAAAATTGAATGATATTCATCTAAATGATGTTGAACACGAATAAAGTGCATCTGCTTCACCTCTATGTACTCATGGAAATAGTGGCGGTTTGTCTCAAGTAATCACTTAGATCGAATAGTGATTGTCTGTTAACCTTATCAAATCTATTGATCGAACACAAGAGAGAATGAAAGTAAGAGACAATTGACTGATGTACTCATGTCCATGATTGCATATGTTCCTCTCCGGCCATAAATGATAATACGTCTGCTTGCTTTCCCTATGCCTATACCGAAGGTGTCAAAAATACAAGTAAGTACGAATGCATTATTAAATTCAATTGATTGGAACATAGGAGCTTCGGTAAACAAAACAAAAAAGTATATGATTGATCAAATTGTGAAAATTATAATAGCTGAAATAAAACAGAAGCCGTTAGACTGACAATTCAATCGGCTGAATAATATGAATGACTCTTTTGTGTATAATGTCACACGAAGAAAATCAAAATAAAATACATATATACATATCGATTGGGATAGAAGATATATTTCAATACAAATGAATTTCATCTTCCATCAGTTTAGACCGTTTTTGCTAATTTAGATATTGAAACCTGTTAAGTTAGGTTAGAAATGAAATCTTATACTGTAAGATGGAGCTTCTAACACAAATTAGATTCATCATTTCAATTTCTTAGTTCGTACTATTAGTTGATAATATATATATATATATGAAAGCAGGCTGACTTGATAGAAAACAAAATCTATCGATTGGTCTGAAGAGAAATATAATCAACCAATGTTTTAATTTCTTCGCCGGCATTACGATGGCCATATATATGTACATGTATAATTTTTTCCTCGTTTAGTGGGCTCGAAACTAGGCCATATTCAGGGGAAGGTCGACATCAATCAAAAGAGAGGGAAAAAACTAAGGTACGTAAATGAAGCACTCTCATGTTCAGCGTATTTTCAGAGAAAAGAAACGTGCATACATATTCAATCCAATATTAAGTTATTTGATAGTCCGCAAATTGATCCCATTTGAAAATAATTAGTTGGTCAAAGTTTATCTAGCATAGAAGGAGAGAATATTGAATAATTTCTAAAACTATTTTCGAAATAAATACAATTCTTTCATTAGAATACTAATGTCGTTTTGACGTGACCGACATTAACATACAGGTATCAGTATCTCAGTGAATTCAATTAACTCCAAACTTAGTTTGATCAAAAGAAAAATAGTTTTAACAATTTATTTGATAGAAAACATAGATTGACTTTTGATGAACTCATTCTACATTTCATAACTATAATAATCTCGTTTTTTTTTAATGTATAAGAACAATTTGCTAAAGATGAAGTGGACCATCACTTGACGTAGAGATTTCACTTGCTTATTTAAACACATTATCCTAGTGTCCTAAAAAACATCTAAGTACAATGTAAGTAGTTAAGAGTATTGTGTATATCACATCTCAAAAACACATGATACTCATGATCACTATAGAGAGTAAGCTTTATGGGAGGATGTGCATCATTTAGAATGGGTGGATGGTCTATATGGACCAATTCACATAATTAATATAGAGAAGAAGAAGAAGAAAAAGAAATGAAGACGTCACGACTTTATCATAATTGTCGATAGTTTCAAAATAAAAAGCGAAAAAGAAGTTGATTGTTTTGTATGTTCTTTTCAAAAAATAAAAGATCTGTTTCTTTATAGAATAGTAAAAATACATTGAAGATGATGCAATATGATTTCGCTAATCAATCGTCTATGACCAATGACTTGACAATGGAAGAAAATATTCATTCATATCCAATCTATCAACAAGAACACAAGTATTATTCAGCTGTGTCCAATAGTATGATACCAACAAGTGATCTTTGGCAATCATCGTTATCAAATAGTAATGCAAGTTATCAACCTGTATATTTTCCTTCATCAGTGGATTTTAATAATTCAAATCAATATTCTTCAATAGATAATTATAATTTCGATTATCAATCATCATCGGATATTTCATCAACTCACCTGTTTGACCCATATTCGAATACATTACCAGATAGTTATTCAATAGACCCGTACTCCACTCAAACAACATATAATTCAACACCAACAGAATCATCGACATATATAACACCAACGGAATCCTATCAAATTCTTCATCCAATGTATGCACATTCGAATGTAGCTGCTCCATCATCAACATCATCATCATCTATGGATATAGAACTTGATTACTCATCAACAACAGCAAGATCATCGTGGCACATAGATACAATGAAAATGCCTAGTCATGATGGTAGGTATATAAACTCATGAGGGTGTCCTTCATCCAGAAATAGATGCGAACTTGTCGTTTTTTTTTGTTTGTTTCGCTGACCTAAACAAGACACCAACGAGAGAGAATATATCTGTCTTTTTATTCTCTCATTCTTAGTTACATCAACACCGAACTCAAGCAAACAACCATGTCTTGTATGTCATGAACAATCGTCTGGATATCATTTTGGTGCATATACATGTGAGTCATGCAAAGCATTTTATCGACGAGTAACTAAAGGTAAAAATAATAGATCAAAATAGAAATCATTCGAATCTCTGTTGGTCTCAATGGTTGATTTCATTAGCTTCTTTGTTATAAAAAAAAATTGTTGATATAGACTCATATTCTGTAAGACCATCCTTCAATAACAAAAACAATAAAGCATGGAAACTCTATCTTCTAAAATTTCTATCGATGTTTATGAATATTTTTTTTGTCCCCATAGATCCAAACATTGAAATCAAACATTCGTGTGAAGTTCCATTACCAAATATAACCAAATCAAATCGAAAAGATTGTCGTGCTTGTCGTAAAGCTAAATGTGTTCGAGTAGGAATGACAATCGTATCAAAAGATCGTTTATCGCGAACCAAAACTCCATCGAAATCATCATCCTTAATGCCAATAACTAATCTACTTGAACAACTTGCATATGATCTTACTTATAATCAATTATCGACATCATCGGCATTAGAAAATCTTCTCCATTTACTTGATTTACCACCAATAATTACAATCGATTTCGATTATCATTCTCTTTACATGAATGCAATACAAATTTGGAGAAATCAATACAATCATTTTTCACAAATTTTCACTAATATATCATTAAATGATACATTTGCTGTACTTCTTTTTCTATTCTATTCTCTTATGATAATGAAAGAAACGAATGAGAATAATTCTACAAATAATATTAAATTTGATAAACTTGTTCATATACTTCAACAAGAAATCAATCGTATAACAGGCGAAGATCATCGATTGGCTTGTCGAATAAAAGCTTTATTTATGAAATGTTACGTTGCACTTGCTCAATATTATCCAAATAGTACAAATTCATTTAATAGTAATTACAGTTCACAAACACAATCCATTCAATAATATTCAAACTATGATTACAATAGTAACTGTTTTCGTATTGTGCTATTTTCTTTTTTCTTTATGTTTTCTGTCTGTTCGTTCATTTTTTTGCATTATATTTCATTTAATAGTAAAATATCTGTTGAAATACAAGAAGTAAAATGAAGGCTTTTCCGTAGAAATTTGTACTTTTATGCCACGAGAATATTTAGTAATCCGCTTATCATCAGGGTAATGAAATGTCTTTTTGGAGTATTTGCTAATGATAATGTTCTTAATCATGAAATCTCAAAAAGTAGGCTAGAAAATGTATTTTTTAATGACTTGTGTCACGTTGATCCACACATCTGAAAATATCTTACAGAATAGAAAGTTCTTTTAGACTAAATGTAATCATATTTTCCATTGAATATTCATATTTCAAGTTAATATTGAGATTATTGGCTCGATTTCGCCAATGACCTCAAAGACTTCTATGAAAACTAATCATCAATCATCAGACCTTGAACACATATTTGTTTTTATACTATTTTAGCCCCATCAATACCAAATGCCTTCTTTTGTTTTAGTTATGATAATGCTAACCATAGATATACGATTGCTAACAATAACAAAAGATGCATTTGCCTAAAAACTATATCTGCGTGATTCATTTAAAAAGAGCAAGAAACAATACAGGCATGTTATCGTCACATTCAGAATTTCATTGAATAATTAATTAATCATTCATTTTCTGCTCTTAGTTTTGTTTTTCAAGACCAAAATTTTTACTTGCAAATTTTCTATTAATAAAATTGAAGCTTTTCAAATGTAATTCACCATCTTCGGAAGAATTTTACTTTTCACTTTCATTTCTATTGTTTTGAATTTTTTATTTTTTACATATTCATACTTACTTCTAGCCCAATGACACCCGTAAAACCCAACGGTTATTTTCGTTCTATATATAGATGTATAAATAAGTTGGTTTTTTTAATGAAAACCTTCAATCATGATAGACTGTTTTATTTTACAAAGAAAGCTACAGTGAAGATTTCACAGAAGAAGAAAAACTAGTTCTATCCGATGAGAATAAAAACAAATGATTAATCAGAGTAAGATAAAAAATAAAAAATAGTTTTTTTTATCTGTCCTAGAATTATTCAATGCATTTTTATTGTTTTGAAAAAGAAAATAAAAAGAGACATTATGTTCAGTGCATCAACTATATTATTTTTTGGCCTATGTTATCTTTGATTCATCAGTCACTAATGAATCAAATCATTTTTCATACGAATTAATATTTTATTATTATGTAACTAATTCAAAACGATCTATTTTTTAGTCTATTGGTTTTTGACGAAAACTTTATCGCTCCTAAGAATATATGCTATTAGAGATCTTCATAAAAACATTTAGCTGACGTCAAACAGTTTCAATATAAAACATCTGAGCAAAATATGTTGCGCGTTTCATGATTCTTGAAGTATTTGACAATCTGATTCATCATCTTATACTGAATTTATCTGAAAAACAATATCTAACCTTCAAATATTTATCAAGTCTAAAGTAGTAAAAAAGTGATGATCACTAATGATCAACAATATAAATATTATCAATACGAAACGAGAATGTTGACGATCGATTTGCTTTTCGTTGTTTTTTTCTATTGTCTATTAATGAAGACTAAAAATTGGAAACAAAAACAAAAACAAAAACTATTCATTATATATTTATGTATGGCACTTGTACAAATAGGCAATATTACATATGCAAGAGCAAACACATTGAAATGTCATGCTTGAATAAGTTTCGTAATTTGTTTATGGGAAACTGAAGTAAATCTCAAAAAATACAATATTTTGTAAATATTACATTTTTCACGTATTTCTACTTTAAAAAGCTTATCAAAAATTACGAACCAAAAGGCTTTTTTATTATTTTTACTGAAGCACATCATTGCATTAGTATCGATACAAAGAAAAATAGCATAAGTCAGTGTATTATTTGGTTTGACGTCTCACCCCGCATTTTCTTTTGATCAATTTATTTAGAGAATAACACAAGAGATAAGAAATACGTTTAGCGAAGGATTATCTAACCGCATTTATTTAGTTTTTACGTAGTTTCGTGTTTCATTTTTTGCATCATCATATTTTGTTGCTTGTGCATATTTCTCGTTGACACATATCGACACAACTAGCTGCACATTCTGGTAGGGTCTTTTTTCTTCTCTATCTCTGTGCATATCACACGTTTTAATGATGAGACGGCGTCTATAAACAAAATATCGTACAGGTGATTATGAGTATTTGTCGCCAATTCGTCGCTACGCCAATGTCGAATCATTTGAAAGAATAAAAAAATACGCCGAGTCAATGACGCACACGACAACAGCTACCTCCACTTCCACTGCTTCGACGATGGGTAATGGAAATAAAAAATCTAATTCAAGTTCATTCTCGTCGAATGATTTACACGAAAATTCGACAAAAGTCAACAGTAGTGACATAATAAAATGGACACTAACAGAAGTACAAACTTGGGTCAAAGAACAATGTAAAAAATTTGAATTAAAAAAGAGTACAGCTGAAAATTTCCAAATGAATGGTATGCGAAATACAATTAAAATTACTGTCGTCCTATTTTTGTTTTAATTGAATTTTAAGGACAAGCTCTCTTGTTGCTTACTAAACATGATTTTATTCGACGTTCACCACATGGAGGAGAAATTCTCTACTATGCTTTACAACGACTTATCAGTTAGTATTGAAGTTCATTATAACATTAATAAATAATTCTTTTTTGTTTTCTTAGCTCCAAATAAAGCAGTAAATCTAACTAACATTAATTCAAGTCCGTTAAGAAATGGATCAACTGATGCACATCCTCGAATAGTAGAACTGAGTGAAGATCATGTCGAACAAAATGGTGCAACACATGCATCCTCGCCACAACCGATCGTTGAAGAGCCTGATGACCCACCGGCAGTTCGAAGATCAAACTCAGATATAGACCAAGGTAACTATCAACAGCAACAATATAATCAACCATACATTTTTAATTCAGCAAACATTCCACAGACTGTTCTTACAATGCAGGCTGGTACTGCTGCTGCCTTTTTTCAACTGCACCATCAACAACAACAACAACAACAACAACAACAGTACCCGAATACTTATATGTATGCACATCATCATCATCATCCGCATATGCATATGCATCACCAGCCTGTTTTCTATCCACCTATGTTTCAACAATATTATCCAATGATGTCTGCTCAAGGAATTCTTATCGAAATCATGGATGATGAAGAAGCTAAAAATGCCAATTCAAATGAAGCCAATGGGCCAACACATGACACTAATCATGCTGCTAAAGAACTATTATTTATGGTGACTGTGAATGGCCAACGATACATCATGAACGAAGCACAAGTTATACAATTAGTAACTGACGTTTATCAGCATCAAAATTATCAAGTACAGCTACAACAACATCAACAGCAACAGCAACTTTTTCAACAACAGCAACAGCAAATTTTTCAACAACAGCAACAACAACGAGTTTTTCAACAGCGTCAAAATTTTCACCAAAAATAATAACAATATTCTTTCCTACGAAAATACTCTCTTAAGACAATGACTGTTACGAATATTATTATACGTGTAGGCTTTCTTTTTCATAGCAAACAAATCCTATTAATCAAATATATGCAAATTTTTCAATGTGAAAATAGAAAAATTTTTATGTGAGCTTTTCGAGTTTCTGTTTTATTTTTATTTTTTGTTATAAACAAATCACTGGATGGATGACGTTGCTACCGATCCCAATGATTTACTTAGGCAGTGAGTTAACTAGTTTTTTTTTCCAATGTTTTCCTTTATTTTGTTAATTTTTGTAATACATAGACCATTATATTTCAAAATATACAAGCATTCAAATAGCATAAATAGAAATTCAATTGAAAAAAAAAGAAATACAATGCTATGCAAACTTTTTTTTCATGACTAATCAATAAGAATGTGCACGATATGCACATTGATCTTTTGTTTTGATTGATATTTATTTCTTATTCTTAAGTTATGTGAAACAAACCTACAAGAGCTTGTTTTCGATAAAGATGCATTCATCAATGATAAAAGTTTGTTCAAAAAATTCTCCGGTAGTTTATACTAATCTTTGAGTAAATATAATAAAGCAAATAGAAAGCTTTTGAAATTTCTATTTTCGGAAATCCGTTGTTTTTCTGGGCAAGTCACTTTCAGCTAACTTGCCTAGCTATATTTTATTTAGAGAAAATCTATTCTAGTCGATGATTTTCACTAGAAAATACAGATATTAAATAAAATACATTGCCCACAGTACATTAAGAGTAACAGTAGTAGATGTGAAGAAATGTTTAATGTATTGTGTGGATTGAGAAATTAGTTGAACACAAAGATTTCGATTTTCTCTTGATCATTAAATGTATGACATGAAAGAATAAAAAGTTAATTAAAAAGATTATGAGTATCATTTTTTTTTATTACCTTCGCGACTTTTTGTTTCTTTCAAAGGGTAATACTTAGTTAATAATCATACTTCCTTTTATGCTTTCTATCTTCACTTCTAACGTGTGAGATAAAAAGAAAAGATACATCAGAACTAATAGAATAAGATATATCAGATGTAATTTAAAATGAAACAAGTTACTGGTAAAATAAGTAGACTATATGGTACCTCTCTATCAATTCATTTGATATTGTTCTAGAAAATTTTCAATATCTTTTGTACGTTTTCCAAAGATTGGCTTCGAAGACTCTTGATGCAGACAAACAAAATTGCTTTTTGGCAATTTTTATCATTAACAATAGTAAAAATGCTTTTTCCAAAGCAGATTATTAAAACAATATTCCATCAGCTAGTCGATAGAACTCCGCAAAAAGAGTAGAAAAACAAAAATGAGATGAATAGGCTTTGATATATTTCCTAAACGGGATTAAATCTATGCCATCAACAAACATCATTCATTTATAATACTTTCTATCGTCTTCATTTCCAAGACAAAAATAATTCGGCTGCATCAATTCAACATAAAGTGAAAATGTTGTAAAAAAATAATAATTTCCATTTCGTTTTCTATTCGAGAAAATCCGAATGATGAATTTTTCTTTTCTTTTCTAGGGTTGAAACAGTATCTCGATCTCAACGTGCACTCGTTGGTGAATTCGAACGTCAACGCAGCCGTCTTGAACAAGTTGTCCGTGCGTATAATCATCAACAAACAGCTCGCTGGTCAGAATTGCGCCGGCAATCTGAACAGATTATTAGAGAATCGAGAAAACAAATACAGTTTCGATCAAGTGTAGCAATATCAGAACGACTTCGTCTACAGCATGTGCTCGATAAAGATATGACGAAATTGTATTCATCTTATAATTCGGATTCTATAATTAGTTTAAAAAATCCTCAAGAAGATAAAAAACGGAAAGTTTATGGATGTTTACTACCACAACTAAAGTCCCCAACGAAAACAAATCTCGACAATGAAAAACTGTTGACACCACGTTCTACATCAAGACAATCAAGTTTTAAAGCTCATCTTGAACATAAACGAGGTTCACTTCGAAGGCCTATTGATTCACCTACAGAACAACGAAATCAAATGAATAGTGTTATTAATAAATGTTTATATGAATTAGAAGAATGCAATGGCGATGGCTACGATCATTTTCTCCAAACAAGTGAGCCAATGCGAAACGCACAAATACTTGCACAACAACATATTAACCATTAAACTTTAAAACCAAAATATTTGAAACAACAATAAAATAAAACAAAAAGAAAAAAAAAAGTTTGTTCAATTACAGATATACATGCATGATTAATAATAAATTTTTGTTCTCGAAAACTCTAATTTTCACATTTATGCTATCGACAGAAAAGAAAAAAATAAATACTTGAAAATTGATTTTCTATATTTTAATTTATTTCAATAAGAGATATTTGCCGTCGTTGAATCAATTCGATGAACCATAGGCGACGTTATCGTGCTGATGAATTGACGCTGTTTGACTTTCTTCAAGTTGGTTAGTTTTCTTGCTATTCAACAATACGATGGTCACAATAAATGATACAAAACTAACGAAAAGAAAAAAGATTGATGTTGGAATGATCGCTTTATAACTTCCTGTCATGTCAAGAAATAGACCTAAAAATAAAATACAGTCATTTTGTTCTACTATATTCCCAATTGACATCAAATGAACACGCATACCTCCAACTACAGGACCTACGATTGTTCCGAGACTCGTAACAATAACATGATATATATAACCTTGTTCTGTTCGATCTTCTTCAAAAATTCGATTTGAAACTGTATATTGAAGTGCAGTAACAACAGCCGGTGTAAAACTAAATACTGAAAAAAGAAAAAATATTTGTCATAAAATTATCGCTCAAAGCCTTTTTGGTTATTTCACTCACGTATTATCGGTAAAATTGCAAGTACATTTAAACTGGTGTAGAGTAGAGTAAATATTAATGTTAAAAAAATAAGACCAGTAAATACACTTGCCGGAAATAAATAAATAATATCAATAGGATAAAATCGAAGAAAAACTGGTATTAAAAGCCGAAACAATGCATCGAATAGACCATGTAAACGAAACCAAAGATCGGCACGTGCTGCTGATATAAGTAAATATTCCAAATGGCTATGCTGAAAGAAAAAGCAAATTTCTTAATAGATCATCTTGGAATTATTAAAAAATAAGAAAAATTAACTCTCTAGGATCCTTTTCAAGAATTATATTTAACAGAAACCTACCAAATGAAGAAGAAAATTATTCACAGCACACAGAGATGAAAATATGCCTAACATCCAATAAATAACCGGTTTTGAATAGTAAATTTTTCGATTGGTATCTGGAACAAGTGCTGTCGATGGATACGGATATGCTAGTGATGTACTTGGCAGAAATTTTGTGGTGAAAAATGGACCAAGTATACAAGCGGCAAATAATTCAATTACTGCAATATGTCTTTTCGTTGATTGCCAACTATTTTCTTTAAGTGTAGAAAATATCGATGCACTCATTACATGATAACCTAATGGAAATCCCATTGAAGTAATGCACATAACAAATATATGTTTCGGATGTTGTCCAGCTGGATAATAAAGGCCACAAAGTAACGTGCCAAGAATAAATATAGCTGCATTACCAAAACCATATGGAAGTGAATAAGTTAATAGAAGCCAATGCAACTTTTGAACAATTGACGAAATGAATAGAGACAGGACACAAATGAAAAGCGACACAACAAATGAGATTTGAAATCCAAATCGACGAGCAGAAAAAAGTATTAATGGTGCAAGAAGACCACCAAAACTTTGACCAATACTACCAATCCAACCTGAATAAAGTTCTTTTTTTATTAAAAAAAATTAAAGTAGACTACATACTCATTTCTGTATCGGATAAAGTTGAATTCTGTTTTTTGAAGTCAACAATAATTGTTCCATAGCTCCAAGAAAATCCAATAAATATAATTCGACTTACAAATGTTATTAAAACAATTAAAACACCATAATGACTTTGAAGTGAGTCTAGATTCTAAATTTTGAATAAACCTTTTTATCTTGAAATGCTTTATATTGAGCAAACATTCTCAGAGATGGTGATTATTTTATGTCATCAATAAAGGCTACCATTTAAACGATCGGTAGAATAAATGAATGAGCAGTACATTATTTGTGCGGTCAGTTATTAATATATTTCGATTTATTGATATATTTAAAAATCAGCAAATTAGATTATAGGATCCGTATAAAAATTGAAATGTGTTATAAGGTGATTTACTTCTTTTTCATGTTTGTTCTTTTGGTCTATTTATCTTACAGCTGGCAAGTACAACATATATAAATGTACTCTTTGCTTCTTTCTTTCACGTTCAGCTTACTATCAACGAGTAAAAAAGATGGAAGTCGTACAAGTTGCTCAACATGAAAGTGATATATCAGACAAAGAGGTTCTGGAAGGAAATGATGGAATAAATGGAAATGAAAGAATTTCAAAAAAGGGTGTGAGGGCAGTGTAGATGAGCAGAAGAATCACACCCAAACCCACATTTCGATGTTTTTAACTGATCAATTTTATCTTTTTTACTGGTAATTATATTTAATAAACTGATCATTTAAGTGCTGGCCATTCAATATTTATACTGATCATTCATATTCTTTTTCACTGATCATTTCATTTATTTTATTGATCAAATATTATGTTCGCATTAATAAATAATGATACCGTGAAACGACATGTTGTCATTTTTTCCGTTCTGATGAATATACTTAGTAGAAATTTCCTTTTTACTCAAATCTACATTAAATCTTTCATTAAAGTATCAAATCAAAGCATTGCTGAAATGTATCCAATCGAATTTCACCTTAAATATACAGTCATAGTTCGTATTAATTCAGAAATAGAGCTAAAAAAAACATAGTCATCCAAGCATTTTATTCTCCCGAGATGTTATTTTCCTATTTCCGAAATAAAATGATGTTTGATTGCGTTTTTTTGTACATCTACGAAAATGAAGAATTTCGATACGTACCATTCCTTTTTTTAAATAGTATAGAAGAATATTTGTAATGATTTTTGTGTCTGTTTAACCTGAGCACATAATAATAGTGGCAAGCAATAGAAGAGAAAACGTTTCTCGCATACTAATATATAGCGCTAGTTTTTGCTCTCGCTCCTATCTTGCGGCCGGAAATGCATAAGAAGAGCGAAGAACAAACGCAAAAAAATACGGAGGCGGATCGCTGTTCCTGTTTTTTTCTTCTTAGTGTCACCCAGAAAGAAAAAGAATTGTGTTCAGCATCATCAGTTGATAGATCGATTAGAAAAGGAAAAAAAGACCGAGAAAGAAGAACAACGTCTAGAAATGATAATTAAGATAAACGAGGAAAGAGATGGAAACTATGGAGCAATTTTTACATCAGCATATTTCTCGAGTTTTTTTCTTCTTACTTTAATCATTAATAGATGTGTCATTATTATTATTTACTCTTTGTTGCACACAACTTCTTTTTCTGCACATCCGGAGACCGATAAAAAACTAGAACGCAACACGTATACGAGCATATAGAATATTTATTATTCATTATAACATCCATGAGGAAATTTTTCCTTCAACCTAAATTGAAAAAAAATTCATTAATACTCTATTGCCCTATTTCATTATAGTTCTCTGCCATAATTTAGCAATAATTAACTAAAGATCAATTGAGTTGACCGATATGTGGCCTGAACGAGTTTGACTAGTATTTGAATTCTTTTCTTTTTCTGACACTCCAGGCAAGTTAACAATAGTTGAAGGGCATGTTTTACTAACCAATAATTTTCCATGCATAATTAGATATATTGAATAACTTTCGGGAAATGTCATTATTTTTTATTAAATTATAAAACAAAAGAAAGAAAAAAAATTCACACGAATTCCTGCTAGCAGATAAACTAATTTTAATGGTTTTTCTCTGCATAAAAAAACCAAAGAGATAATTATGAACAAGGTATGGAATTCATAGTAAAAAATATTTAGATTTATCCTGAAAATTCAACTATGATTTTCCGCTTGATTGATCCCGAAAAACAAATTCATTTATTTTAATCCAAGCATAGATGCTAATTTTTCTTTGTTGTATTGGTAATTGGTTTTATTCTTTTTCAATAAGATGAAAAAGAAAATTAGCAAGCAATATAAATCTATTTTTCTATTGACAGTAACATGAGATGGAAATATTGCATGTTGTCATCATTTTTTCACTAGATACGAAAATACGATGAAATCTAGGCTTATAGTTGACATTTGGCTTTTAAAAATACGATGAGATTTGCACTGAAATATCTTGCATGTTGCAACAAGTGAAAGAAAACAAATAATAACTATAATCATGTTAACAAATACAAATTTAAAGAGGCTTTCTGAGAACTTTATATAACATAAGAAACGATCGTATCGTCATTGAAAAAGTCGACTGAAGAAAAACTCAACATTATAGTAAAAATAACCAATTCTATCAGTCATATTAAAATTGAAAAATCCGGCATCAACTAAATAGGTTATAGAACTTTCAATAAGCTTCAAAATTGAAAAAAATGAAACTTCTGTCCAATCGTCTTTGAGTAAGATTTGTGATTTAGCAAATAGTTTGATGCACTTTTGTATTGAATCAGTAGGATTGATATCTTTCTGATTTTTATGTAGTACACAATTGAACTTCTTAAAATTTTCTTCACAACGCATATGAAAGTTTTATTTTTCCAAATAAGTTTGTCATGATTCAATAAACTAAGCTATCACTACTGTTATAGAAAGACTATCGCAATAGCTAATAGTCGGTGTTTTCGCATTGAAATAAAAACTGAAGATTCACTGTTTCGAAAAGAAAATAAAGATAAATGATTATAGTATGCTCGTAGAAACAAAAGATCTGATTTCAATCCAAAGATAAACTTGCTAGCAAGTATCTCTACTATGGATCATCTTGCAGAATAACTCATTTTTCAAAGCATAATGCACAGGTTTCCCCTCTTCAACGAGATAGAATGACAACATTGCAATAAAACGGAATCAAATTAATAATGGGTTCCATGTTTAAGCTATTCACGACGGGTGGATCCATTTTCGGTGCATTCTACATGTATGTTTATACTGAAACGCATGAATAAAAATTTAGTGATGACCTTGTCCTGAGTAATACCTAAACTTTAGGCAATGTAATGATTTGATTATGTATCATATTTATTTAATTAGTTAGGGGAATGAAAATAATTAAAAACACTACTCTAAACATCATTCATTCGGACAAATCGATATAAAAGCCTGAATAATTTATTGAATTGGAAAAGAACGACTTGTAATCATAAAGAAAAATTCCAAGGTCTTTCAAAATATGTCTAATGACATTTTTGTGTATGCTGCTCATATTGTTGATGAATAATATGTTGTTGGCATGTAGGACAAATTTTACAACATGCCATAATATGTCGAATATTTGGATCTGTATGACACACACACACATTGACAAACGTTCTTCATCTTATGGAAAACTACGAAAGGAACCGTGTTTCTACAAAAATTGATTGACGAGTCCACAAAAGAAGTGGCGTAATCACTTTACATTCAACTGATGCTTGAATAGACCAACCGTGAAAGGTAAGACAACACGCATGAAAAGGTATCATATACTATTTATTGTCGCACATATACAAATATACATTGGCCTTTATAAAAGAAAAGAAACAAATCTTATGAAAAAGTCCATTATTAGATATTGTTTAAATTCATAACATGGCAAATAAAGGCAATCGTATATTTACAGATACCATTTAAATAGTGATCACAAAGAAAAAAAAAGAAAACTGTCTGTATACTTAAATAAGATCATACATTTTTCTATCGTCATGATCCATAATTGGTGATGAATATGCAATAGCTGTTGAATAGAGGGGCGATGCTAATGGTGTAAAATCATCTGTTGAATTAACGAGTGAAATACTGCTTGATGATAATGAGTTTGATGTAATTAATTCAAAATCATTTGTTGATCTCTTATTTACTGGTGTTTTATCCACTGAAGCAGTCATAGCAGGTGCATCAATTAATGTGAAGTCGTTTGGTGAAGAGTTTTGTTTACTATAATTATTTAAAAATCAGTGACATCTAGGACAAAACAGGAAAGAAAAAATAAGAAACCTATACATACCGAAGTGCTGGCACAGATGGATAAAGTATTTCCTTTGTTTTCATATTAATTAATCCAAATGAAAAATGACGCCACATTGGTTTTCCTTGACTTAATGGTTTAACTGATGAAATAATATAATTATATTCTCTTGGTATACATTTTCGTATATTATAATATTTTGAATTAATGACATGTGGTCGTGCAAGAATAATTTGATCTAAATAATAATATTAAAAAAAAACAATAATTTGTCTTATTATCAATTTATATTGATTAATCGTACATACCAACACTATCGTAATCAACAAAACGCAAAAATGCATAACCTGTTTGTTTAGAATTTGGTGAATAGGAATTAAATACTCGACAATCAGCTATAGCACCGTAGGATTGAAAATAATTTATAAAGGTCTCACGTTTTTCACCTGAACATAAGCGACTAATAAATATTTCATTTACTGTTAAATTTATTCCTAAATATTCAGAAATATTATTATTATTTCGACATTGATATGGTATTGCACGTTGTACATGAATTTGTCTATTATCAATAAAATGTGGCCGTTTTGACATTAAATTATTCACAGAATTTGTTTCTCTATAAACAACAAAACCTTTACGTAATGATTGATCTTGATCATCTTTAGGTAGATATAATTCGTCTATAGGACCATATGCTGATAAATAATTTGATAATGTATGTTCCGTTGTTTTATATGATAAATTAGAAAATAGTACTTTTTTACCGATAGTTGACGACATGATTACAAGAAAGAAAAGCCAATGCTTTCAATATTTAACTAAACATATTTAAGAAAAAAAGAATGGTTTTAATAAGAAAAAATAAATTGAAAACAGATAGACTGTATTACTTTTAGTTTTTGAAAAAATTCAACTAACGCAATTCTGTTTGAATAATCTGATGCGAAAAGTTTAATATAGATGAATGAATAGACGCAATTAGAAAGAGAAATATGAGGGGAGAATAAATACAGCCTCGTCTAGCCAGTATGCGGTAATGTATATTTTTTTCTTTTTTTCTGTTATGCTCAAATAGGCAGTATTCGTGTATTTAGATAACCAAAGGCGACGAATAAATGAATAAAAGAATATAATAACAACAGAATCGGTTCTAAAGAAAAAAGAAAAAAGAACGAAAGGCACACACATATCGGTAGATCACGGCTACTTAAGCTTTCTATCATGTACAATGAATGTTGCGATTTTACACTTCACAGGAAAAATTTTGACATTGATGAACAAAATGTCAATGTTCAGTTGTTTTTTTTCGTAGAAGATTAAACAGATACAAACAATATTTTTATTAAAATTGATTCGAATATTTCATAAATATCAAATACGATGTCAAAAATTTACAACAAATGATTCACGCATATCTTTCTCTGCTAATCATGATAAGCATATATTGATTATATAAGACGTAGACATTGATTACAAATATATATATTGAATACTAAAGGCATGTTATGGATATTATTATGTACTTAACATTAAACGTGTGATCAAACAAAATGTCAAATCAGACTAGTATTATGATTCCGAAACAAAAGACTGAATAATTTGGTGCTGTCTGGGATTGAATCATTTGAATCGTTTTATTGCCATTTTTTGAGCTTGAATTAAATCAAACGTATTTATTATTAAAAAAAAGCAAACCCTAACTATTTTCATCATTTGATCTGTCGATTGTTTAAAACAAACTTGTCAATTTTATTCGAAAACATTCATTATTAATATGTAAAACTGTATTTAACAAAAACAAAAACAAGATCGAAAATTTAATTTTTCGCTCATTCATTATCATACCAACCACTACTTGAGGTTGTCAAATAAGTGTTGGCATTTTCATCCCATGCAATGAGACCTATGCCATGTCGCCATTTTTCTATCCATTGAACACATTGCTTTTTATAATCAAAGTATCCGACAACACCACCATGAAAATATGTTTTCCATTCAACTTCTCTTGTGAGCGGATTGTATACACCACCAACTCCTGTATGAAATGCTGATTTCCATTCAACAATACCTTTTGACGGATTATAAACTCCATGAACACCACTATTATAATTTGTCTTCCATTCAATCATATTAGATTGTGGATTAAAAACGCCATAGACACACGAATGTAATGCTTGCTTCCATTCAATCGTACCTGCTGTGGGATTGAATACACCATGAATACCACCATGCCAATACTGTTTCCATTCTGCACGACCAGTAATGGGATTGTAGACGACTGCTATGGATCCATTCCAAAATGTACGCGTTTCAACAGGAGCTGCTTCAAGTCTAGTTTCAGCAAGTAGGGTAGAAACGCGTTCGGCTAGATCTTTTCGTCGATGGTATATTTCTTTTAACGGCAATACAGATTTCGTTTCATGTTCAGAAGCTGCATGAGTAATCACACGTTTTAATATATTATATTCTTGATGATAAGCTTCTTTTGCATTTTCATATGCATCTTTATCTACATTTAAAATATTTTGTACATCATTATTTAAGTGTTCTAATGGTTGAATAAATGTTCTTTGATTTTCTCGTCTGGTAGTTAAATGTTTTGCATGTAATTGTTGATAGGCATCAAGTTGAATATTAATGCTTGATTCTGCAGACATATTTCTGTATTTCAATTTCAACTGAGATCATCAGATTTTTCATCGATTCTCTATATATAGAGCATTATTCATACATTCTACAAAGAAAGCTGATATGTTTTTGAGAATAGCTTTATGACAAATATACGCGGAGGAACGAAAAAAAAAAGGTGCAAAGGTAATAGTGACGTTTGTCAGAAAAACAAGATACAAATGATATGAATCATTATTTATCAGCGGCGTTTTTCCTACCAAAAAAGATGTTGAATTTATATTCTTTTTGAAGCATTTTTTTGTAGACTTCTATATTAATTCTATTAGATAATAAGTGATAATTATAGCGATGACTCACTTTTTGAGTTCTGATAACGCTAGATGTCTCAACATTCTTTCATAAAAATAAGAACCCTAAAGACTAGCGAATATAAAGCAAAATTTAACAAGCAATAAGCTACTTAAGTTATGGTAGTTGAAGATCATTTCGATTATTCATGATTACAAGTGATATCAAAAACAGTTCATAGAAATGCAGAAGACTTTAAATCCAAGAGTATTTTGTTAGTACATCATATTTTAAGAATTGCTTCATAGAATAGTCTTAGGCGACCTTTGAGATTTGTTAAACCGCACTCAAATACCTGCTTTAGATTAAGAATAAAGTTTCTAAAACCAGGATCAGCATCTACCTTAATGAGTCATATTTACTCATATGGATCGAAATCTGTCGGCTATACATTGATGAACTATTCAACTGTTTTAATTAGATAGCGACTAATGATTCAAGTGTCTGTTAGATAATCACACGATATGGGAATAACTGATGTGCTCTCTTGAGACTACATGCACCGATTCTCTAAGTGGAAGAGAAGATGATGCTTGTAAAACAGATTGAACGAAGGAGATAATTGAATCATTAAATACAATATGAAAATCCTGTGATGCAAATAATTATTGAAAGTCATGTTAGAAAGATATTAAATATAATTCATCATTAAACAAATTACGGAAAATATCTTCTAACGAAGAGATATGTTTTATTAATGCGATGCGAAGCAGAAGCATTTCTGTAGTCCGTCGCGAGTTTTTTTAATGCGATGCGAAGCGGAAGCATTTATGTAGTTCGTCGCGAGTTTTTTTAATGCGATGCGAAGCAGAAGCATTTAAGTAGTCCGTCGCGAGTTTTTTTTTTTATTTTTTTATTTTTACTCGCTTGACATACGCATCACAAGTCGTCGTTTTGCGACGCGATGATCTCGAAAATCGCAGAAAACTCGTTGAAACGTGAGATCGAAGTATCAAGATCAAAGCTTTTACATCTGCTTTCGAATCTTTAAACTAAAGTTCCGTTCACTCACAAATGTGGTTCCAAAATGACGAAAATGAAAGAAGTTTATGAAGAGATAATTAAAGTGCCATCATGAACATATGTTATCCACTATAGACTATTCATTTCCAGCTGATCTATGATAATGAATCATGGAGATAATTAATCGATCAATCGAAATCGATCCTTAAGAATGTATCGCTAAGTAAGAATAGAATTTTCTGAGTGATGAATTTCATGTTGTCGACATAAAAAATATTCAAGATTTCTCTGAATTGTAGATTTTTCCTGGATCGAGATTCCTGCTTCGCATCGCATTTCGTATTCGAGTGAAACTCGAATACCATCTAGTTTAATAAACATAGTAAATTAACCAACGGTTAAGATAAGTAGTATGAAATTGATTTTCTCAGTTGTAGTCCACTAGGAATTTCTACTCTGATGGAAATATGAAAAGCAACCTTGCTAGATAAATCCCTAGAATATTCAAGAGAATATCGGTACTTTGTATCGTTCAAATTAAAATGTAATTTCAATGATAAGTATTGATTTCGTACTAAAAAGTAGAAAACATAGAAATTAAAGATTCACTCTTTCATAGCTCAAGAAGAGTGTGTCGAGAGTAGAGATTAACGATGAGATTTCAGAATTACTTTGAGAGCTTCATCATGAATGATATTTTATTGATCTTGCTTAGAATGTTTTAAACTTAAGTTAATCCGGGTAACAGACAGAAATGAAATTTATGATCAGGGTAGTCAATTTGTTTTTGAAGAATGGGAATGACTAATTTGACAGCAGAAACTGAACGATAAATTTTAAATTCACGGAGATTTTCCGAGAGATTTTGTTAACACAATGTGTTGTTTTTCGATTTCCTGTCAAAAATTACTAGAAAACTTTGAAAAATCTGACAGAAAATATTAGGAAATTTCGCAGCAAGTCTGAGAGGTTTTTCAAATTTAGAAGAGATTAGCTCCTCTCACTCGTCCCCTAACCGACAAGCCTGGTTTTGATAGTCAGAGTAGATTCATCTGACTACACAGTTCAATTGCTAAATATATCAAATAGGATGCTGAATCGTATCAGTTAATGATGTTCTACTCGTATATACTCAGCAACAAACCACATCGCAACAATCAACGGATTTGCTCATGATTTCAAATGAATTTAAAGCGTATCGACCATATTCTATTCGATTTAAGTACTGGATTATAACTAAAATATTTATGACGGCCAATTACGCAATTGGGATAATACATAAGGACCAAAACTAAGTCAACTTTTTAGTACATCCGAGTATGCAATTTTGTATCCCGCCAAGAAAAATGACGAGTATTGATCAGTGGTGTAGCCACTTTTTATGTTGTTACGAAATTAGATAATCATTTTCAGGTCAGTTAAATCTCTCTATCTCATTTGGAATATCAATGTAGGTATTTTCTCTCTGGTAGATCTATCCCAAAAGGACTAAAGATTTAACAACACTGAATCGAGTAACTTCACGAGAAGGATTAAAATAAAATAAAAACAGTGGAAATTGTACAAATTTTTATCAGAAAGTAGCGTCATCTGTTGCTCTAAAGATGTAAAGTAAACAAATGATAAAATGCATATATGCACACTGTGGTAACCGTTATTTGCCATACAAGAAGCCAATCGTGTTTATCACCTATTGGCTTCCAGAAGCGAATCAACTAGAAGAAAATGAGCTTATTTCTATTTAAACTTGGCCGGCTGATTGTGAAATCATTCAACTTAAAATAAATCTATTTGAGCGCTTCTATATATTGTTTATTTTTCTTTGAGATCATATTTCAATTTTGATGGCTGAGTGGGGCAAAGGTGATCCACGTTGGATTGTAGAAGAACGTCCTGATGGTAAGGAGAATAAAAAATGAATTTCACTATTCTTCCTTTTTTTTGCTCTCTAAACAATTGTTTATTTTTATAGCCACAAATCCAAATAATTGGCATTGGAAAGAAAAGAATGCAACACAATGGTCAAAAGATAAATTGAATGAACTATTGGTAGGCCTGAAAGTTGAAAATGAACAATTTACCTGTGAAGTAAAAGAATTAAAGCGATGTGAAGGTGAAGCATCAGCAAATAATCGAAAAGCTAAACTTGTTTTTCTAGTAAGTTAATGATAATACGAAAATCGTTTTTCGTAATCTTGCATTTCATATTTAGTATGAATGGCATATAGAAGGTAAATGGGAAGGATGGATTAGTACAGGCGAAAATCGAACAAAATACGAAGGTGGATTTGAAGTTCCAAATCTATCCGATGAAAATGAAGTTCATGAATTAACTATAACATTTTCTGTTGAAAAGACGAAAGGTGAAAAACTAAAAGAATTGATGGTCCAAAAAGGTGAATCATTGATACGAGAGAAACTTGGTGAATATATTCGTTCACTCAAAGAAGAATTTTCTCAAGGTCTTATTTTACCAACAAAAACTTCTTCAACTACAAACAATAGTAAAATAACAACAAACGTAAATGTTACGGCAACAGCATCAAAACCTTCTTCAAATCCTTCATCATCAACGAATAAAACGTCCTTTGATACACGTGAATTAACTCTCGAAGATACATTTAAATGTTCACGACCAGAATTATTTCAAACATTTACTGATCTTAATATGGTACGATCGTTTACTCAGAATAGTGTTTCAAAATATGAATGCCAACAGGATGGACAATTCTCATTATTTGGTGATAATATAACGGGAACGTTTCTTGATATAGTACCATATGATCGTATTGAAATGTTATGGCGTTTTAAATCATGGCCAAAAGAACATTTTTCACACGTTTCACTACAATTTCGAGATGATATAGAGCAAACAAAAATAATTGTACAACAAACTGGTGTTCCAGAACAATTTTATGATAATACAATGGTGAGTTAAAGAGATTTTTCCTATTTGACTATTAGAATTTGCTGACTTTTTTTTTCATTTAGGAAGGATGGAAGCGTTTCTATTTTGAAAGTATCAAAGCAACATTTGGTTATGGAGCTCGACTACTTTAAAACAAAAGAAACAAAATCACTTGTAGTTCAAATTTCGTCTTTGCAACATTCTCTTCGTGTTGTCAAACCGTTTGAATAAACTCGCCATTGATAATATTATTTCTTATCATTTCTCTAACAGGTTTAACAGTAGAATTTTCATGATTATTCTAGAATGTTCTATAACGAGAACAAAAACATCTATGTATTCCATTGACATACAAAACAAAGAATATTGGTATCTATGAATGAATAAACCATGCCAATGATATTTTCTGTATTTCTACCACACTAAGATGCATGTATTGAATATTGTTCCCCTTTAGAAAATATGATTCAGATTCTAGCTACTATTTACCAAAGGTAGTTTATCGATGTTAATATTACGTGGTCATACAAAACAATCAGCTGCTAATTTCAGTTTTCATAAAAGAATTTAGATACACGAAGTACCGATGTTGTTTCTAGTATCATTAGATGTAAAATGTTGACTATTTTGGGAACCACCAGATTGTACCGTTAGTTGCTTTCTAACCCACAGAAATTCAAGATCGATCTATAATTAATAGGATACAAATAGTATAGATGATGCAGATTCACATCAATATTTTGTAGAACTGGCATATATTTTCGAAGAAAATGGTGAGTGTGAGTTTAAAAGCGAGGTTCTTGCGGCTCCCCATCCGCTCTCCATTACAGACATTAATGAGTTGAAAATTGTGCTAATTAGGAGCATGACTAATTAGACTACTGTTTCTTTCTTTTTTAATTACAGACTAGACGAAAAAGGCAAAACTTGCCCATTACAGACCATAGCCATTAGTCTCTGTCATTGTTAAAGATACGAGCTAACAATCAATACTTCATTACAGACATAAGCAAATAGCCAATGACCTAATTATAGATTTTGGAAATTAAGGTAGATTTTTCAGATGAACTATTTTGAATTATTTTAGTAAGCCTAAGGGATACATGTGAGTTTCATATTTTAGCGTCAAAAGCACTACGCTAACAAGATTTTTCATTAAGCAACGATCATTTTAGGCCTAACATGACATAGAAAAGGTCACAGGGAAAAGCAAAGGAGTCAAAGAGCATTTGCTTGAGTAATAATACAGTGTATATGCACCCGCGCATAAACCATTTATGAGTCCATTTAACATTTTCACTTTTTTTTCAATCATATGACTTCATGAATACTAAGTTGCGTATTGAGTCAATTTTAGGAGAGGAAATAGAAATCATGACATGATTATTTAAAATTATAAATGAATAATTGCAACATCCGAGGCTAAGTATTGGGTTGCCGAGAATAGATTATACTGATTGCATTTTAAATAATTCTGCAATTTCTTTAATTATACGCGATTAAGTTTTCTTACTAAAAGAAAATATATTACCAGCTTTATCCTTGAATCAAAACGTTGTAAATTGCATGCCAAATTATTACCAGTACCAATGTGAAGAGATGTTAAACAGATAAATTGTCAAAAGATCTTTTTATGATTTTATTCCATTGTTATTAGATTTATGAAATACAGATGTAGTGTCGCACCAAGATTTTAAGATGAAAAAAGAACATTTTAATTTGCCTACTATTGAAGATTTTACTGTTTCATCCGTCTTACTACGTTTAATAAGACTAGTCTCTAATTGTTGATGTTCTAAATAACTTGTCGATATAGATAAGATTAATCTTGCATTGAAAGCAATGAGTTCTAAGTGAAAATCGCACAATTATTTCATGAAGAAATTTTACTATCATTATCTCTAGTTCTCTATTGGTCGGTTGGAAATTTCTATTTATTTTCCAGTCACATTTGCTACATAAATTGGCATACATTTTGTTAATGATGGCTTTTTCCTACGGCAACTCATCGTAGAATTTTCTAGAAATTTTCACTAAAAAGTGCATGGTGAGATATTAAATGATTTGAAGTTTCGGGTAAAAGTCTTTCCAGAATATGTACGGTTTACATCGATAATTAATTTCGAAAGATACGAATTTATCGTAAGATATGATGGAGAGACATTGTCGGAAAAGATTAGCACGATCTTTTAGAGAACAAGATTAACTTGTTTCAATTAGAAACTGTATCAAATACAAACTATTATCTCTCATAGACTATGTTTCAAGTAGGAAAAATAAACCGCTCAAAATAATCACTTGATAACGTTTTCGAAATCTAAATTGGCTCTCACTCGATACTTGATTTTTGCAATTGAGATTGTCTTAATTTTTATTTTGCGTTCATTGCACAAAAAAATTATTTAACTAACTTTTCTAACTTACAAATTTAATTCAGAAATCATAATTTCATAAATATTAGCTATTTATATTTATTGAAGAATTTTGCGCATAATTTTTTACTAATATGCCTTTACCTCGTTTAAATTCTGAACAAAAAAAACTCGATCGAGCATTTCTTTCATCGTTAAATTTTGATGAAACTGGCATTGAAATCAATCGACTAAGTTTAATATTTAATAAACTATGTATAAATAATAATTATCAATTAACACGTGAATATTTTCGTGATTTTCTTTCAAAAATATTTGATCTCAATGATGAAACTATAGTTGAACGTTTATTTATATTAATTGGTCAAGGTGAAAAAACCTTGTCATTAAAACAATTTCTTTCTGCAATTAATTTATTATTATATGCATCGTATGATGAACAAATTAAATTTATTTTTCGTGTATACGATGTAAGTGCTGATGGAAATTTACAACGAGAAGAATTATTTACATTCTTACGTAAAGATTTACTGATAGTCAATGAAAAAGAAGATGCCGATATGATTTTACATGAATTTATAACATTATTATTTAAAAAATTTGATAAAGATCATGATGGCGTTATTAGTTCTGATGATTATAAACGAACATGTCAAGAAAATCCAACACTTATTCAATGTTTTGGTCAAGTTTTACCACGTCTTTTTCGAAAACAAATGGTTAAATCAATGTTAAATGGAAATATGTCGATCATATCGAAAAATGAAAACAATTTAATTCGAGAGTAAAAAAAAAGCAAATTTTATTTGTCGTACCTTTAGCGAAAATAGTATGTATGACGACGCACAAGTATACCTTATAAAATGAAACACGTATTAGTTTTACTAGTAAATAAACAGAAATTACTTAATTGATTTTGTTCATTAGTAAAAACCACACAACATCCACGTTTTATATCAGTATTAGTAATGAAACAATGCGAAAAAGAGAAAAGCGTAGATCATTGCAACAAATGAGAACAGACTAGAAACACAAAGAAAAAAAAACAAAACGAGTATAGAGGTGTATAACAAATTCGCTAGAATGAAAATATAGAAGAAAAAAAACAAAAAAAGTCGAAAGAAATAAATTTCGAAAATGAAACCGGATAGCTTGAGCATATTACTGATTAAATTAAATTACGAATGGCATATATCGTCTAAAGATTTCTCTAATGTTACTAATGCAGTCTACTCAAGCTCTATTATGCACATTTCGATATTTTTTTCTTTCAACGCTGCTTTTGCTTTGTTACTCTGCCAAATTTATACCATACCACGAAGAAATTACTGTTTAAATGCATCACCGGCATTGCTCTATTTAACAAACAAATGCATTGTTACGAGCAGGTGGCAATGAATCATCTTCACTTGAACTTGAATGTTGTTGAGCACATGATGATGATCCATATGTTGAATTGAATAGATCGGAACATGTATTATTATTATTATTATCAGTACACGTTGCTGGAGTCTCTAGACTATTGATAAGTCGGTCAAGACTACTTGAAGTCATCGTAATTAGATGTTGTTGAGATGACTGCTCGACATTACAGAGATGATTTGATTGACCATTACTATAAGCGGAATTTGTTAATATAGGTGCTGGTTGAAGAAATTGGCTAATTTCTCCTTCAATATTTTGAACCATTTGTACTTGATGAGGAAGAACTGGTGGTACTTGTTTTTGAATGAGCGATGGATGGCAATGCGTATCATTAAAAATCATTGATGATGGCTGTTGTAATGTTGTCATATGATTTATTTGTTGTAACTGACAAGGTTCAATACGATTCGAAAGCATAGATTCAAGGCGTTGTTTTTGTTCTTGTAATTGTCGAATTTTTTCTAGAAGATTTTCGTATATTTTCGATTCCCTATCACATTGAGCTTGAAGTCCTGCTAAAACAATTTCACGTTTTTCACGACATTTTGTTGCTGCTAAACGATTACGTTCGCGACGCATACGACGTTTTTCTTCCTCGTCATGAGATAGTTTTTCATATTTCGAACGGCGTCCTGTGAATAATGTTTTCGAAGGTTGTTTACGAGGATTTACCGTTATTGGACCATATCTAATTAGTAATATATATATATACATATATACGATATATGCGCGTGTGAATTTAAAAAAAAATGATTTACTTGACACGACCCGAAGGCAAAACTTCAACTATTTCGCCTGCATTTATTTGCATAGTATTCATGACTTTTGCTTGTTCTTTTTCCTTTTTCCGGCCTTTTGTTGATTTCAAGGTATTATTTAATTGTGTAGAACCTGCCGTCGATGAAGTAGTTGATGATACAACTACTTCTGGTGGTGAAGGTTCTCGTAAATAATTCACTATTGACGCAACACTATCAAATGTAGAACTAAATGTTGTCATTGATGACAACGTATTGCGATCGATGTTCGAATTCATCAGCTTTTTAATTTACTAAATGAAAAAAAAAGAAATAACGAATTGCATCATCCAAAAAATGTTTGTCTTAGAGACAGAAAAATATTTGTCGAGCGTAGTAAAAGAAGAAAGAAATATACAACAGATAAATAACAGAACGAAAGGAACTCATCTATACCACCCACGTAATCAATACAAATGCCGATAGGGTTAGAGAAAGTGGGTGTGGGTGTGGAATGACAAAGTTTATTAATCACAGGTAAAATATTTCGGCATTTCCTTAAAGAAGTATTCTATCATATTATAAAATAGGTCCTGTGTATTTCGAGCTATTTAAAAAATTTTCCCACTGAAAAAGCTCCCGTCAACTTTCACATATATATATATATATATATACTATTTCGAATATTTCTTTCTTTATAGTATGTAGATACAAGTGAAAATCATACTATTAGCCGTAATATTACAGATAAAAAAAAGACAACACTCGGCTTTCTTCCTCTCAATAATATTGTTGACGTCATGATGATACAGCAAAAAAGCAAGCACATATTGATGAAAACTTACCCGATACGATGAAATAATAGTGCACAAAGAAAAGAACAAATATACTTGTTTAATATAGATTTAAGTTGAAAAACTTTATTTTCAAATATAATAAGAATGAATAAGTGTAATAAAAGGAAAAAGGAAAAAGGAAAAAGATTACTTTCTTATGTGAATATTTATGTAATGCAGTGAAAATATATGTATATGTATTTTTATATGTTAAATGGTATGGTAACATAATTTTTAGTTTTTTCGTCTTTTTTTCTTCTTTCCTTCAGTTTTTCTCCTCGTATATGCGCACATACAGAAGAGAAAAAGCAAGCAAAGCGAAGTTTTTTTTTGTTTTGTTTCACGGACAACAGCGAAGAAAGCGACATCACTATCGTTGTACCTTAACGACTTTTCTCTTCCTATCAAAAAACTACATAATAGTTGGAAATATCCAACTTATTTGTAGTTATGAAATATCTAATTCAAGATGTTAAAAATTTAATATATACTTGAATAAATTGCAAATAGTAAATCAAATATTTAATGAAAAACAAGTTCAAAGACAAATACGAAACGAATATTTATACAAATGAGAGAAAACACTAGAAGTTTAGTTCTTGATGTCCTAGTTTTATTATTGAATTTAATGCTTTTTATCATATGTTCCTGCTCCTTTATACTCGCCAACATAGCCTGAATTGCTAACTACATCAGTGCGACCATCTTTTCCTTTTCCATGACCAGATTCATCAAAACGTTCTTTATGTGCACCTGTGTAGTGACTTGTATCAGTCATACGAGCAGTTGTATTCGCATTAGCAACTCCCTAAATGATATATATATATATATATATATATATATGGTGAATAAATATTTTCATATGCCAAATCCCTTACTGTAGTATTTGATGTACTCGGACCACCAACTGAACTAATCAGCGCAAGAATTTGATCAGCCGATGTCTTTTTGGATTCAGCTATTTGATCAACAAGTTGTTTGAAACCTTGGAATTCAAATGTTTTACTAAAATAATAATCATAGGCAAATATAAATAGAAAATTGTTTAATTAACAACAATTAAAACTTACATGCCCTTTGTATAAGTTCCCGAACTTGTAAGTTTACCAAGAACACGAGCCATATCATTATCCAGTAATTGCGATGTATATTTTCCATCGACAACACCAGCTTCTTTCATTAGTTTTTGAACATTTTTGGATTCAATTCGAATATCTTTTTCCTTAAGTTGAGATTCTGATTTACCAAATCTGGCAAATTGATCAAACGCTTGTTTCAAACCACTGCTACCGCCCGTTGCCATGTCGTTTATTTTATTTTAATGTAATAAATTGGATCTGAAATAAATAAAGAAAACTAAATCGATATGATCTTTGCTTTACGTCGTTGATGGTCTATCGTCCGTAGAAATTCTACTGTAATGAAATAGCTTTTACATAGCATCGAGTATTTAACTATGCATTCATTGCGCGAGAATGAGTGTTGAAGGTGACGTTGTCTTGGTAATTGTAGAGAAAAAAATCAGTAGAGAGAATAAAAGCGTACCCACTTATATTGTTGCTTTCTACTTGTACGATCGGCTTATACACCGGGCATTTAGAAGCAATTCATTCTTTCTTTTTACTTTCTAATATTAAAGCATAGTTCGAAATGAATGATATGGACGCTAAAATCATTGTCAAAGTCAATAGTTTTCATCGTGCACATTAAAAATAGTGAAGAAAAGAAGTTATATCTTAACCTACTCCTTTTCTTCTTTAATGTTGTTTGATGTCGCGAATAAAGTAACAAAGATGACAAACATAAAATAGCTTTCACATTTGTCTTGCACTTTCTCCAGTTACTATGGCGAATGAAGAGAAAGACGCTATGCAGTTTATTTTATTTTCATAATTTAGAAGTACCTTGAAAAGATTTTCTAACAGGCATTCATTAGAAATAAATATTCATTTTTCAAGATTGAAATGAATTGATTGACAACGTCAGTATAAACTATATTCTATTGAATTAAATTCTATTCTATTCTATTCTCATGCTACATAAGAAACAAAGAAACGATAGACTAGTATTATAATGAGTAGAAAGTAATTTTCGAGTTTAAAAAGCACACACTATGTTTTTTAAACATATAAAACATAATTTTATATATAGAAATTTTCTCTCTTTAGATTTGATTAAATATTCGATTGAAAATTTTTTCGAATTCAAATTTAAAACTGCAATCAATGCTGTACGTTTCCAATCAAGTATAACGACCAATTTTTGACTTTCTAACTATACTTTTGTTAAACAGTAGATATACTCTTTCAAAACATAACCCGTGCAATCATATCTGCGTCTGTTTTGTTGTAGGAAGAATGCAAGGCGTTCCGCGATATTTTTTCAAAATTCGATATGATTAGATTGACACGGTTGTATTTGATTGTCAGATCGAATTTTTCTATAGGATTCTATTTTGATAAGATTATATATCATAAAACGATACCAAAAAGTTTCATTTGGAAATGGAGAAAAAAGACTTGTTTGAAAATATTTATCAAATGTCGTAGTAAATCATTCGATGTCGAAATAGAATCGATCGTTTATAATTTGCGTAGTTGTGTTCTTTATCTACGACAATTTTTTTTTACATAAATATTACAAACATTATTGACTCAATGAAAATTTCAAAGTCATGATTTCCTTATCTGTTTTTTTTTTATTTATATGACTTGCCTATACCGAAAGAAAAATCTAAGCCTGTGCACTTTTCTTGTTTAGGTCTAGGTCACATCAAACCGTTTAAGCGGAAGCGAATAGTATCACATGATGTATTTCTTTCTATAGTCATGACTATTGAAAATAACCTTGAAGAATCATGATTAAATGAAATCATATTATTTTCAAAAGACACACGTTTTCTGTCAAAGTTGAAATTATTCTAAGACATATTTGTGTAACATTTCGACAAAAAGTGACTTCGTTTTTCAATGACTGAAAAACTGAAATATTATACAAACCTGCTGAATTCTATCGAATAGTGCTATAAATGACACGTTTTTATTCGTCGTCATCTCGTTTTTTTTTTGTGAATGACATACAGCTGTCGTCATCGATGAATAATTCTCAGTTCGATTCATTGATCAACTCTCTTTAGCTAGAACATAGATTCTCTGTTATATTATAACAATAGGAAATTTATTCAATAATATTAGTGCAATCAATCAATCGATCACTTGAAATCCAAAGCAATATTTTCTACACGACTAATCAATTATTCCAATTCAATAATAATAAAATTTCTATACGAAAGCCCGACAATTCCATAGATTTCATCATTTGAATAGCATTAGTAAACGTTAAAAAATAAGTTAGGATATGAGCACGGTAAAAGATGCATTTATGCGTACATATCTTGTTCGCAAAGTGCTTTAGGTAACTTGGTCGAATTTCTATGAGTCCTCTTGAGAACTATTTTTATTGTTGAACTCGTTGTTTTTTAGGTGATGATTCATTGTTTGGCGAAAATCTGATGCCATCGATTTTTATTTAACGCACTTTCAAAAGAGGATTTTCGTTGTCTTTATAAGAATGTTTTATTATTCTTAGCACATATTTACTATGAATTCTGGCTCGATTTCTATATTATCTATTCGGAAACAAATAATATAAAAATCATTTAATGAGGGTACATTAGTAGAATAATTGCTGCTAAAACTCCAAATGAGATCATACAAATGAACTGATCGACGACACTTAATCATATGGATAGAGCTGATAGAGACAGGAGGAGTGCACCAAAAACATTTTTATATGCATAAAGATTGCAAATTTTCGCCATGAAAACCCCGCAAAAACCAACCAAATCTTTATACACATAAAAATAGTTTGGTGCACCCCTAGACAGAAAATATTTTTGCTTGCTTGAATCTTCTGATAGATTCTAGTATTATTTTCCAAAACCCAATTCTCTGATTTATTCTAGATCTATAATTTAATTTTTATTCTTTTATCTCTCCACTATTAACATAGTCTCATTTTGTGTCAGTAACATGCCCCTTTAGGACAGACAACGTCAGAAGTTTAATGTCGGGTAAAAAAGAAAAGCTCAGAAAAAAATCTCTTGATTTACTGAGTGCGAATCATGTTTTGATTAATTTCTTTGGAAAATCTAACAAAAGAACGAAGCAAAGCAACTCATGAAAAATATAGATTTCTTGAATATAGACGAATGAAAGACTCGTACGACAACAAAGCTTTTTTCTAGAAGTTTCGGAAGAGAAAAGATAAACAGGACGATATCTAGTATCATGATCTATCTAAAACAGCAAGAAAGAACAAGAAAAAGAGATTTTATTAACAATCTGATACTACAGTACTACAAATCTCTACTCATGTTTTCTTTGTAATTTTAGTGTGAAAAAAAATGTCGAATCGATAAGCATTTGGCGACACCTTTGATTCTGTATGAATGGCAAATAGCCAATGAATAGTAAATAAAGCCAAAAAATAAAAAATATACAAACCAAAATAAAACCAACAAGTCGTTTCGATCATTTCGATAAACGAACTGTATGCGTTGTTTTTCAAGGTTGAGTTCTTTTGGCTATTTTCTTTTCATCTATAAATTTTCCATTTTTTCTCACGCAATAAATTACCGTTTTGAATGACAAGAGCAAAAAAATAGGGCTTCAAATAGAACTAATCTTTATTAATCCATTAGCAAATAAACGAGCGTCGTAAAAACCAAAAATCTTTTCATTTTCTTTGAGGTAAAAGCGATTTCGGAGACAAATGCTGGTTCTTTCCGAAAGAGAAGAATTCTACTCATTAGAATCGCATTTAATAGAAGATAAACTACAGGATGACTTGTCTGATGTTGAATTGATTTCAATTTGACACCAGCAGACAATTAGTAAGTTAATCAAATTGTTGTTATTTTTTAAGAAAACTTCTGATACATGTATGCATGCGTATATAAGTATCTCATAATGTCAAAAAAAGGTAGTCATTAAAATGAAAATTTATTCACGTATAAAATTTGTATGTTTTTAACGAGGAGGTTTGAAAGTAGTATTAACTAACAAATTGTACGATGCTTAATTGAAATAAATATTTTATTAAAAAGAAAAAAATTCTTTTTTTTAATATTTGAATAACTTCATGACTAAATTGTGCAAAGAAAAGTTTCCTATCGTCTATATTTTCTGTTTTCATTTCTTACACCCACGTCTTCGTCTATGCAAGCCTTTTTCTTCTCGTTTTTTTTTATTATTATTCCGTCTCCTATTATGATTATCAAGTCTTAACATTCATATTGTCTGGTGCAACATTGAGGTCTTCCGACTACGAACAGCTAGTAGAACAGAACACAGAACGACAAGCAAGTTTTCTCCTTTTTTTTTACATATATTCTTTTCTTTCTTTTTTTTCGCGTCATCGCTTTTCCTAGTAGAAAACAATATCTCTTCTTTGCCGGTTCGGTAATATACAAAAGAGAGATGTGCGTCGTCTCCCTTTCTCGTTTCCTGAACAGCCTAACAATTTTTTGAGCGAGAACGCAAACGACAGGAGCCAACACCTACGTGACATACTTCCGTCCTATAGTAGACTATTTTTTCATATTTATCCCATTTTTTTCGGTATAGAAGCTGAATGCGAGCTAGCCGACGTTCTAGCAAACGTGACACATCATCAGGACTTTATATACAAATGAATTTCTTTTTTGTTCTTTTTCTGTTTTTCATACCATAGATGAGGAAGAAAAAAATGCAAGAGAAAGTAATTGGATCGTCTAATCCGATTTGAATATGTATGTGTGCTGTTTCAACTGACGTAGATCTTTCGGCTTTCTATTTTTCTTCTAGTGTATTATTTAATAAGCAAAAAACAAACTAATCATTTGTTAGTTAGAAAACTATATTTAGATACTAGTCTGGCAGTCATCTGGTAGTTATTACGATTGTCGAAACAAAAAAGTTGGACACAAATTAGAAACTACTTGTCGCCATATTTTGCTGTTTTATATTCTGCTATTAATATCTTTTTTTTCTTATCAGAAAGTATAACAAATACGGCATCTAGTAACAGGCGAAAGGCGAAGGAAATATTCAGACTTTTACAGAGGTGAGAATCGTATTATTGCGAGTGTTATATGTGATAAGAGCAAAAGCGTACTAGACCATATGTTTTTTTTCCCGATTCTAATGTTGATATATACTACTTCAATATCTGTTTGTTTACATGCTTCGTGTGGTCCAATGGTAGAAACGTATTGGAAACTATGAAAATAACAAATAGTAGATTCATATAAGAAGGAAATATGAGTCGAGTAGTAGCAATGTTCAGTGAGTGTTGTTCCTTCGCTTATTCTATCTCTTCTTGGTCTTCTCTTTCCTCTTTTCTTTTTCTTTGTTATAGGCATTTTATATTCCCATTTTTTTCTTCGTTATCGTGATCGTTTTTATGTATTTTTGAAGAGACAGAGAATATTCATGAATAAAAGCAAAGAATACAGAGAAAACGAGACAATGCAAAAGCATGATTGGAAGAGAATCTCAATAAAAATATTGACACAGAGATACAAATGCATAGTTAAAAGCTGACGACACTGTTTCAATTGCATATAGTCCTGATCTAACATATGATTATTTGAAGGATATTGTTCGAACTAACGATGCAGTATTAAAGGAACAACAGCATCAGAGAAAGAGAGAGAAAGAGCCGGGAGAAATAAATAGTAAAGCAAAAGGGCGAAGGTACTCGAGATTTAATAGAACAAAAATATTGAAGTCACGTTCCGCCTACAATCTCCATCATTTATCATTAAAACCTCTTTCATGTTGACTAGTTGCCCATGGTTGATTGTCATCGTTAAAGGTTTTTTTCTTTTTTTCGCTTTGATTAGCTCATGTCGTCATTCACTAGCACAACATGCATGAGTTTTTTTTTATATATATGTCTATGTTCTCATCATTCTAAAGAATAAGAGGAAAAAGAGAAAAAGAAAAAAAAACAGAAGAATAAGCAAAAAAAATGATGATTGTGATGACGAAGAAAGTTCAACGCAATGTCTGCAGTTTTTTTTGCATCATTCCCACAAACTCTTTTTCTTTTATCTCTATCATATTTCAGATGATTTTGGTGGTTTTTCATAATCTTCGTCGTCGACGGCGTTATTTAATTTTTTTCTCGTGATTTTCTATCGTTCAATTCACAGTATTTTTAATGACGTCTACGTTGGATTCGTCAGAACATTCGAATCATATTGATGACAATGATCAAAATGTCGTCTCGTCATCAATGGTACCGTCGGATGTTGCTAATTCGGACGAAAAAATTGAAGAACCACTAATAGTTTCCGAATCCGAGCAAACTGATATTGCAACTGAAAATACAATCGATGAATTATCAGAAACAAATCAAATGCAAACATCTAATATGATCACTGCCGAAGCTTCGTTTTCCGAAGCAACATCAGCCGATTTACCACTAGGAACACAACGTTCTTCTATTGCGAGAATTCTCGTTAAACCTGGACAAATATTTCGTGTTCAAGTTGATAATGAAGTCAAAGAAGTACATGGTAAGTGATTTTACTTTATTAATTAGATAAATAAAATTTAAGAAAAAAAAACGATGCTATTGATCCGGATGTTAATATTGTTATTATTCTATTCTATTATTATATCTAATCAAATAAATCAGATAAAATCATTATTTTTTGTTTAAAAATAAATATGCGAAACAAAAGATCTTTTCTATTTTAAAAATAAATATTATATTCATATTTTATCTCGTTGTTTGTACGTCATATCTGATTAAATGTATCATTAATAAATAAAAATAGTATTGAGAAATATAGTTCGACAAGAGATTATGTCAAATATTACTAGATATATATATATATATATTTTTTTTCTATTGATTGATCAACGAATTGCATATTTTATTACTTTTAAGCTATCATATTCTATTCATTATTTATCTTTAGCTAGTGTCATTTTAATGTCTGATGTCTTAGATGTTAGAGACATATCTAAAATGACAAATGACAAGGTTTTTTGTTTCTGTACAATTAGTAATCGATAAAGTCTTTGTGATAAATACTTTTCTTCTCTTTTCATTCTTCATCAATGTATGAGTTCTTTGTCTTTGATAAGGATAAATCTTTTTATACATACATACATGCACATAGGCACGTACATATATGTATACAAATATCTGATCGTCAGCTGTATGAATACACGTACGTGTGCATTGTTCATGTTCTCTCTTTTCTTTCTTCTATTTTCTGCTAGCAAAGGGAAGAATCTTTCGCGAAAACAAACATCACCATTAGTTGGTAGTAGTTCAACTATTGTATGTTCGTTTGTGTTTATTTTCATACGGTTATACCCTACTAAATGGGAAGTTTGAGAGAAAAGAACAAGAAGAAAAAAACCTACGCTACTAGAGGCGAACGAACAGCACTGTGGCAGCGGCAATGAGTGTTCCGTTATTCTTTTTTTTTATTTATGTATGTATGCATATGTGTAGATGTGTGTGTGTTCGTTGTCGCTCGTTCTACAGTTATTCTAATTGTATGGACAGCGAAAAGGAGAAGAAAAGAGGAGGAAAAAAGAACGAGCTAAAGTACACACACATACACATACTGCAGCATTGCACATTGAACAACTACGACCTATGGCCGAGACGCATGCATGTCGAGAATATCATCCTGTCAAAAGATAGCCACTCTCATTGTCATCGGTCGACTGTCAACAAAAATAAAAGCAAACATAACAACAACAACAACAACAACAATAATCATAATCATAATCGATATTGAACATTCATCTTAAATCTGCATTGTTGTTGTTTTTTTTCACTAATTATACATACATCATTTAACGAATCATGTATGATACGGGATGTTTTTCAACAAATGGATTCTATCCAACAGCATCATCTTGTTCATCTAATACTTCGTCACCGGATTCCCTAAAACATCAACGTTTACTAGCTACTGCAACTCCTTCACCACCGAATGTATCTCATCAATTTTTTCAACCACCACCACCACCACCACCACAACAACAGTATCTTTTCGATCATCATCGTTTTCGTTTTAATCCTAATCCTAATAATAATAATAATAATAATAATAATAATAGTAATAGTAATTTGAATGGTAGTAATGATATACATTCATCATCGTCGTCGTCATCGTCAACTACGTCCAGTCATGATCAATTACATCTATGGCTTGCTGCTCAATCATCAGGGCAGCAACCACAGCAATCGAGTAGGTTTTCGAATGACCTTTTGCACTTTTGATTAGATGTAGTTTTTCTTCTTTTTTTCGCTTTCTTTGAAATTGTCTCATCTTAATGTCGACATATGAAGGCGAAAAAAAGTTTTCTCTCTTCTTCATGGTTTTTTTTGTTCTCTAAATCGAACAGAGAAAGTTCAATTATTCTACTAGACTTTCTTTCTCGTCCTCTTATACTTCTATACGCATATGTATGTATGTATGTATGCATGTGATTCATCATCATAATGTGCTGTTCGTTTAGTCTCCGTAGAGAAAAAAGTGAACGAAGGAGAAAGGCGTGATCATGATTGATGTGGGTTGCGCGTGGTTGCCGTCGATGATCTGACCACAAGAAATGTAGAAATATCAGTAATAATGTTCTTTTACATAGAAGAAAAAGAACAGCAACAATGTACGACTCATCATTCTATAACTAATGGATCTATTGAAGAGTAACAGTACCTAGATAAAGATTATCTTTGGTATATTGTTGTTCTTAGAACAATATAATAGGCTCATCACTTTTACCGTTCGCTAGCTTACTATCTGACCAGTTACAAGAAACAGCTGGTATTTTTTTTCTTCTTTCTGTACTTTTCTTTTAATATGTATACATATATATATATATATTATATCGCAAACTTTTTGCTTTTGTTCTGTAGTTTGAGTACACCAGAAGAGGAAAGTTGGGCAGTTTGTCATTTTTTTTCTCCTTCTGTTTCTTTTTTATTTCTGTTACCCATATAATTACCATTGCCATGTGTCATATCTGGAATGATGAAGATATAGCAGGTCGGTTAGACGTGTGCTAAGGATAATATTGGCAGAATTTGATTCGTTCGTAATATAGTCGAAAGAGAATGCCAGAATATATATCGTCTAATATATACACACATATAAATATATACATATATGAATAATTTGTATGACATACATGTTTTTATTCTTAGGTCCTGCAACAGTGAGAATGATCTCAGAAAATGGACCAGCATTTCCATTACCTTTACATTTACCACCTGGACATATGGTTCAACAAGTTCTTGATGAGAATGGTGTACTAACACATGTTATTATGCCACAACCTGCACCACCACCACCTCCACCGCCGCCTCATCATCATGTGGTAAGATGGAAAAAATTCAAAGCCTAAAGTTTATTCTTGTTGAATTATTTTAAGCATACCGGTTATTCTCCATCGCCATACAATGGATTGTATGGTCATCCACATCAATATCATAATCCAAATGTATACGGACCTTATACAGGCGATGCATTATCGTATCCTCAACGTTCTGCTTGTAATCATGCATCATCACCTACAAATCGTATGAAAAAAAAATAGATCGAAAATTCAAATTTTTCAATTTTTCATTATTTAGCTTCACAATGTCTATTACATCCGTCTGAAAGCAATAATTCGTCAACAATAACAACAACAATAGGAGATGGTGTTAATACATCATTAATAACAACAAATAATTCAACAAATAATCATCAACGTCATTCACCTGTATATAATACAAATGCGAATAGTTGTACAACAACAGGAGGAACATCTCATCCTCGAACACTAAATATTAGTGGACAAAAACGACGTATACCATCTTCCCATACGAATACCAATTCATATGTCAATAATGTCAACATGAGTAAGTTAATTCAAATGTTTCTGTTTTTTTTTAATCAAACTTTTATTTTTAAGAAAAAGTTTTGAATAATTTTGATGGTTCCGATAAATCTCTACATCATCATCATCCACCATTGGCAACACATTATTCACCATTTTATTCAGAAATGGTTGTTCAACCAACAACTGAACCTGTTGATTTAGCTGCTGCAGCAGAATATGATAAAGAACGACAAACGATTGAAAAATGTCTATCGAAATTATCTCCACCAATCGTAAGCAAAAGATTTAGTTTATTTTTTCGAATATACTTCTATTGGTCTACTACTATTTTAGATTCAAGATATTGAAAGTCGAAGTGCATTAGTAAGAATTCAACCTCCAACATTGACACCTACACAATCGGACTATTCAATTGATTTTACAAATCTCATTTACGAATTATTATTGTCAGATAAAGGCAAAGACGCTAAATACAAACAAGTTTATTGGTATGATTGATAGAAGTTTTTATTGAAATATTATTTAATTAATATTGTTAGTCTAAAAAGCGAAACACAGTCCAAAAGAAAATGTTCTTGAAATCATAAACAATGCATTTATCATTTACATCAACACTAAAGATAAATAGAATCTATGATTAATTACAAAACAGGAAAGTTTTTCATTCTAATCTAAACTATATGCCCACTCGTTAGGGAATATTGTAATTGAGTAGATCCTGTTCTTTGTAAGAAAATTGCTTAACATTAACCGAATCGATGAAATATATAAATGTTGAATGCAAGTAATCTTTGATGGGAGATGAGAACATATGCAAAATTACTATATTCGAATGACATTGCCATTGCTCTTGACATGAAGAATTACTTATATGGGGCATCCTTCAACTGATAAATTACTTTTCAATCGAAACTCTGTAGATGGTGTAGGTCCCAGTGAGCAATAAATATCTTAAAAAAACATTCTTGACCTTCAGACTTCACTACCACAATACTTCATTTTTATTATATTAATATATTCAACGCGTAGAAACAATTCGATTCAAATTCTGACTTGAAATTCAATTATAAATCTTGCACATCCTCTTAATTTGTTCCTATCCGGAAATACGAACATAACCTTTCTTGGTTTATATTGTCAATGTTATTACTATAATTGTATCTAAGAATTGGAACAAAGGCAATAGTTGAAACATTCCAAAGAAAATCAAAATCTATTTCAATGTATTTATACAAAAAATAATGTAGAAAAAAAACGTAGTTGATTAGCAAGAGAATTACTTTCATTTAGCAAAGATCTGGAATTTGGATAACTTTTTAGTTGTATTTTAATTGAACAATAAATTTTCTTTAGTGGTGATGCCAATGAAATAACTCTAAAAGATCTAAAACCAGCAACTGAATATCATCTCAAGTAAAAATTTAAATAAAAATCATTCATTTTTTTAACATAGAGACGTCTAATTTTATTTTTCAGAGTATGCGCATGTATTGATTCATGCAAAGGTGAATATATTTATCCAGTACCATTCACTACCGAACAATGTGAGCCTGATCGGCCTCTACCTCCAAAATTACTTGGGAGTCGACTAAAAAATTCTTTGACGCTAAAATGGACAGCTGCAAATGATAATGGATCCAAAATTTTAAATTATATTCTTGAATATGATGAGGTTTGTTATATATTCATATTTCTATTTCGCTGTGTAGCCGTGAAAATTTTCACTATCATTTAAAAACTATCTGAAATATAACTTGATATGAGACAGCTAAATATCTCGCATCTACTTTTTGAACCACGATCTAAAGGCAGTGATGAAATATATGTTAGAAATTAGCATCTACTTGATGGCCTCTATTGTACAGATCGTGACAGATGCTATTGGTAGACGATGATTATAGATCCTCTATTGATCAGCTTCTTCCATTATCGTTGATGACGTTGATTCACTAACACGATGGTGGACTAATCTATTTTAAAATAGCATGATTATGAAGTTCGATGAGTCGAAACTATTTCCTATATAAAATTTTCTTCCTAGTGAATACTCTGGTGTAATTAATTAGTTTTTGTACTTATTTCATGATCATAGTCTATCATAGGTCTAAAATCGTTATGGATCATAGAAAATTTGTTATAGCTCTAGGCTAACATTGATAAGAGTTTCCTATCTGGGACACCGGAAAGAGATGTGAATTCCCATTTATCAATAAACGCATGAATATTAATGTTGTTTTATTTTAGGGTAAAGGCCGAGAATTCGTTGAAATATATCGTGGTGTGAAAAAACAATATCTATTAAATAAGCTTACTCCGGCAACATTTTATGGTTTCCGTTTGGCTGCTGAGAACAGTATAGGACGAAGGTACGAAAACTTAATAAAATCCTTCTTATTTTCATTTTGTGTTTCGTTTTCTAGTGAATTTAGTGACACAATTCAATTTAGTACATTAGGTACAATTCCACCTGAACCTGATCCACCAATGTTATGCGAAAAAGGCGTTAAATATCTAGCGTTGTCATGGACAAAACGACCCATTGATGAAACATTTACATTGCAAATGAATGATGAATCGAATTACTTTCGAAATAAATATACAGGCTCATCATCTACTTATACAGTTACTGATTTATATCGAAATACTGAATATAAATTTCGAGTAAAATTAAACTTTTCTTTTTCAATAGTTTCTCTTACTATGAAAAATTTTCTTTTTCTTTTCCAGTTATCCGCACATAATCAAGAAGGTCAAAGTAATTATTCACCAATAGCAACATATAGAACATTACCTGATAGACCTGATCCACCAGCTAAACCAAGAATAAAAGGACAGATACAAGCAACACAATGTCGTGTTGTTTGGGGTAAAGAAAATATTGATTTGTATTCTAATTTTGTTCTTTGCAATAAAATAATTTTTCAGATCCACCAAGAGATAATGGAGGTGCAGAAATTCAACAATATCATCTTGAATTAGAAGAATCAAAAGGTGAGTAAAAAATTTTAAAAACCAAATAAATAATAGTGTTCTGAATGAATTTTACTATTTGTTTCTGTGTTAGCTGAAGATGGTAGGTAGAAATATATTAAATTGTTATTTGTTTCGTCATGCTTAGATATTCAAAAAAATTCATGATTAACTATATCTGATATATATCATTTTTTTTCTACTAGGTTTTCATGTTATTTATAATGGTTTGGATACAGAATATTTACTTGAACAACTTATACCCGGACATTCATATTCTCTTCGTTTATCATGTTCAAGTATTGGTGGCCATAGTGACCCATCTGACATAACACAAATACGCACGACAGCTGTTGCACCAGCTTCTTGTCATCCACCGAAAATTTCTGGAAAACCAAAAGCAAATTCATTACATTTACGTTGGGGTAAGAGATTTTATTCAGTTTCTTTTTTTTTAAATAATCGTAGTGTCAGTAAAATTTCTGGACAGTTAAAATACGAAGAATCATGTAACTGATGCTGATAGCCATTGTGGATTCTATACCATGAAAGTATCAACTAGACATACGTCATTGTGATCGCCTTCTTGAGTTTTAATCCTTTTGACTTAAGCTTTAGTTATTTAAAGGATACTATTAAGAAATTTCAATCTATGCACTATGTCAATTTTTCCTTCCGAACGTTTTATTTAACCTTGGGGTGGGAGGTTACCACTAAACTGCATAAAATACTGCGTTTGACTTTTGTGAAACCATCAATTGGTTGTAAACAATTCTAGCAAATTCGAATCATTTGTTTTCTTCTATCTGGACAATAATCTGTGACAATTTTGAAGCATAGGATTTTTCTTGAAAGAATTTAAACATGATCCTTCAACCTTATTTTAATAATTATTCATAATTTAGCATATCCGGATTATGACGGTGGTTCATCCATAATTGATTTCGAAGTTCAAGTAACCAATCCTGATAGTTCATCACGGATTGTTTATCGTGGGCGGGATCTTGATTGTACTGTTGCTGGTTTATTACCAGGTCGACCATATATATTTCAAGTTCGAGCATTTAATCGTGCAGGAGTATGTTTTCTTCAAAATTAAAAGAATATTCTTATTTTTGTTTTCTGTATTATTTTCAAGGGCGGTCCGTGGTCAGAATATCTTGATGTTCTCTCTGGTCCAGGTGTACCTGAAGCACCACGGAACTTTGTTGTTGAATGTCAAAGTTGTACTAGTGCATTAATACGTTGGGAAGAAGGTGTTAACAATGGTGCAGCTATCACTGAATATCGTCTTGAATGGTCACGAAAAGAAAATGATTCATTTATGCAACTTTATTGTGGAACAAATTGCACATATGAAGCGAAAGGTCTTATACCGGTTACACATTATTTTTTCCGAGTACAGGTAAAGAAACACAAGCAAATATTTTTAATTTGAAACAAAAATTTGATCTTTTTTCTAGGCAGTTAATACAGCTGGTCCTGGTTCATATAGTATGCTAGCATCATGTGTCACACCAGCAGCTCCTCCGTCGATTGTCACTAGTGTTAAAGTACATGCAAAATCTACATCAATGGCAGTCACATGGAAACAACCATCAAATAATGGATCACCTATTACGGGTTATTATATTGATATTGGTGAAAAAGAACTTATTTTTGTGAATCCAGAATTAATTGAATACAATATTGATGAAGTATTACCTGATACAATTTACAAGTTAGTTTTTAGCTGTTCTTTTTTTTTCATATGATATTTTATAATTAAAACGTTCTTTTTTTTTTGTTTTCTGTAGAATTCGTATACGAGCTGTAAATACCATAGGACCTGGCCCATTCTCTTCAACAGTTAAATGTCAAACGAAAAGTTTACCACCTGATCCTCCAAGACTTGAATGTATTGCTGTAACATGTAATTCAATTAAATTGAAATGGAATAATGGCACAGTCAATCATGCTTTATCATCAGCATCATCATCATCAGAATCAACAACAGCAAATCCTCGTTCTGTATCATATATCATTGAAATGGAAGGAAAAGATGGAAAGTAAGACAAACGAAAATTATTCTATATAAAAGATTAATGTCGTTTTTTGCTTTTTCTTCATTAGTTATAATTGTATTTATACCGGTACTACGTATTCACATAAAATAAATAAATTACAAGAAAACACTCAATATAATTTTCGTATATGTGCAAAAAATGATTCAGGTGCTGGGCCATGGTCAGACATTTATACATTTACAACAACTAAAGCGCCACCAAATGCATTAAAAGGTTTGTAATATTTATGATTTGTTTTTTGTTTCACTGTTGAAATACAATCAAGAAGAATCCTTAACATATAGGGATACAGAGTTCCAATTCCCTCATAGGTGAGGATTTTTCAAGGACTTAAAAAAGATTGATCTAAAGCCTTGAATAATTACTTACGAATGACATTTCTCAAACTAGTTCTCAAATAAACTAAATTCATCATAGAAGAATACAAGTTCAATTTTCTAGTTAATATTCGTTTTTACTTTGAGCAGATTAAATAAAGGAAAAAATGGTTTGCAGAAATAGATTTCATGAAGTAATCTTCGTGTTTCATATTTTAGCTCCTAATATCAATGAAATAACTTCAACATCATGTGTATTTAATTGGCAAGCTCATAAATCGCTTGGCAACGATCCAATAAGTTATATTCTTCAATTACAAATCTATCGAAAAGAAAACGAATATACAGAAATTTATCATGGCGATTTAACATCATATCGTGCGACAAACTTAGAAGCTGGTGTTGACTATCGTGTGCGTATTTGTGCTATACGATCGACGAGTGATGGCTTAACATTGAATAGCCCATTTAGTCCTGCAACACACTTCGTTTTACCTCGACCGGAAGATTTGGCGGCATCGATATCAGGATCGAAAGCATCAAATAATCATTTGCTGTCTCACGATCATCATTCAGACCAAAAGATTTCATTCATAAATCGTTATCGTTTATTATTAAGTCGAAAATTAAAATCTATAGAATTATTTGAAAGTCGAACATTAACTGATCAACAATGGGCTATTGTTATATTTGTTGGTTTTACATTATTAGCAATATTTATTGCCATACTTGCTAATTTTATGTATTCAAAATATAATAATGGTTCGTCAATACCAGTTGATAATACCTTTTCTTCTTCTTCTTCTTCGTTTTCTCCCGGCATAAAAAAGTAACAGTGAAATAATTTCAAAACAAAAAAAAAATGTTTTCGTTTTTTTATATCTATTCTTCTTTTCACCCCTATCTATTCGAATGTCTACGTATTGGGCTCGGTTTCTTTTCATTTTGTTTTTGTTTATCCGTTGTTGTTTGCACTGTTAAATGTTGTTGATTAGCGATCGGCTATTGATTATGAGAAAAAAATCCATAAAACCGTTTTTTATTTATCTGTTTCATTTTTGCTGACATACAAATATAATCTACATATAATACGTATAAACAAGTTTATTCTTCTTGTTCTTTACTCTGTTTGTTTTCTGAATATTTCATGTAAGTTTGCGAGCAGCTGTTACAGCAGCTATTTTATTTTTTCTGTTGTTTCTCTTTTTTTTTTCTTTCTTTTTGTTTTTTGCTTGTTCTGATTCTCTGTTCAATTACTCTATCTTTCTCTCTCTTTCTCTTCTTTGAATGTTGTTAAGTGTGTAAAGCAAGTGAAAGAGAGTGACAGACACAGAATATATTGATATTGATAGAAAAAAAAAGAATACATTGTAAGTATATTGATTCGCCCACGTAATACATATATGTGAAAGAGATGTTCGCCGGATTTTGGGTCTGCAATAAAGTAAGACAGCTCATACGTTCTCCTTTTCCAATAGTATATAAATTCTCTTTTATTTATCTCATTTTATCTGGTTATTGTATGTAAATGTGTGTATTTTTTGTGCGTAACGATAAAATCCTTAATATACGCGCATTTCCGATCGTATGTAGTTTTTATTCGTATTTTTTAATTCAAGAGAAAAACGAAAAAATGATTCGTGTGTATATGTTGTTGATAAAAAGAAAACCATTAATCGAAGTCTAGAAAAGAGAAATACTAAACATCGATATGCCATGAAGTAGGGTCAGCTGTTTCATAGATCTGTTCCGATTGATCATCATTACAAAATGGCATTCGATCTATTAGAATCGGTGGCGGCAGTGGCGGTGGTAATAATGGCCGATTGAAATTTTGACGTTTCTGTTCATCCATCATTGTAACATAACATTCGATAATATCAACGGGTGGATCAAGTGTAGTTCGAGTTACACCTGAATTTACATCATATACAGTCAATGGAATCTATAGAGAGAAAGAAGAAGGCATAAGTTTAAGTGAAATTTTTATAGCAAAAAACAGAAGAACCTTTTCTGCTGCTGTTAAATTATGAATCCACATGCTTGGTTTACTTTGTAGCCAAGTTTGAACTCGTCGCATTCGTCCTAAAGTTATACGTTCTATAAGAAATTAATTGTAGATATCAATTGAAAAACAACTCTGATTTTTATACTTTGATCTACTTGAAAAGCATGATGACAACATAAATATGAAGAAAATAATATTAAACTTAATAAAACAAGTAAAGTGAAATAGATAGCAATTTGCATGAGAAGATGACTACCTAATGAAAAACAAAATAATCATAGCTATCAAATTTCAATATAAAAAGAAATAATAATAAAAGAGATGTACTTCGTTTTTCAAGGCGAAGGCGAGCATATTCAGTTCCATATTGATTTGTAACATGACATTCATATTCACCGAAATCGTTTTTTTGTACATTATGTATAATTAAACCCATTTCATAGCGTGGAATTGTTTTAATATCTCGTACTGGTACTACAGTATATTTCATAGTATTTATGAGTGTTACGTTTTTAAATATCCAAAATGAATTCTAAATCGAAATATTCAATATAGAGAATAAAGTATATATAATTGCTGTTTAATAACGAACAGTTAGTTCAATATGCTTTTCTAATTGACATTTGAGCATCACTTCTGAACCACGAGAAGCAAGAACTGGCTGTGGAGGATAAAAACGAGGTGGCCCTAGAGAATAAAACAGCAGAAAAGTAAAAAAAAATGGCAAGAACAATATCGATGTGTATTTATTATACCGGGCGCGACAACTTTGGTCGATGCAACAATTTTAGTAAATTGTCCTCCAACGGTTGCTATACATGCATAAACAGCATAGTCATTTTCATGTACTTCAGGAATTTGATATTGACTTCCACCACCAACAAACTCTCCATTTTTTGTCCAAAGAATATTTGCTGGTGGATTTGAATCAACATCACATGAAAGCATTAACAGGTCACCCACACGAGCAAGTGTATACGGCGAAGGAAAAGATTTAAATGTAGGAGAATCTATTTGGAAAAACAAAAGACAAAACTTTTCACATAAAAAATAAATGCAAGAACAACAGCAACATACAATTGATATTAAGCACCATCACATCTTCTGCTATTCCGGCACTGTTCAATGCTGAACATGAAAGATGTTGATTATGCATTTGACGTGTAACAGTTAGATGTAACGGATATCTACCGTCGGGTATAGGTGATATTCTTTGAAGTATGGTATCATTTGTTTTCCATCTGTAAAATGAAGCGAAAGAATTCCAAGTTTTTTTTATGTTGTACTTTACATCACTCTTGTTTCAAAGAAAAAATAATCTAGCGATGAATTCAATAACTCATTATCGTCACTGTGAAATACGTGTAGTACACTGGTAGTTTGATTCAAGAAAATTTTGCTGAACAGCCAGTAAATCATCTCCTAAGACATATACCGGTATGGTATCGGGTGACTTATGTGAGATGAATCGATGTTATTGATCTGTTCAGAGTCATTACATGGTTGTTGATAGTAAAATTTAAGTGCACTAATCTATCGATACATATCGAACAACAAAAGCACTGAGTCATGAATTTCAAATCTGATTTACCTCAGCATACTTACACAAGTTCCGTGATTGGTGGTCGAGATTCGGCTGTACATTCGAACCAATAATCTTTATCTTCATACATTTTTGTTGGCTTTAAAACTATTTTAACAACAGGTTGATCTAAACAAAAATAAATTGCAATTGATTGGACAACTATCGGAAGAAAATAAAATTTACAATCAATAGCAATTATTGCTGTTGATGTCAACGATTTATTCAATGCAACATGTGCAGCTTCACATGTTATTTCTTGTCCATGTTGGCTAATATCAGCAACTAGTGTTATAATTGAAATTGATGCCAGTAATTTACTATTTGTTGTCATAGGTTCATTGAGTTGTGAAATATTTACAATATGTGTATTCGTTGGTATTTGCCACGTAAATGTTGCTGATGGTCTTGCATTAAGTACTTCACATTTTAATTTAAATTCTTTTCCACTAATAGCAATACCAGGTGGTACGTAAGTAAGAGAGATTTGATTCGGTGGAATAAGAACAGTTAAATTAGCGAAATTCGAAAGAACCTCACGAGCTTCAATTGTTCGGCCTATTTGACATTGATAGATGCCATCATCATCAAGATTAACATCTCGAATTTTTAAACTATTAATACCTAAGAATAGAATAATTAAAAATATTTCTGTTCATTAAAAATAAAGCTTTGTTTTTTTTTGAAAAATACCAGCTTGTTTATCACCGATGACTTCATATCGAGGAATGAAATATAATGGTCGTTCTCGACCCATCGTACAATGACCATCTTTACACCTATATTTTTAGATATATACGAAATTTTCTTTTTTTTTTTCTTTTTGTTTTAATCTGTTCTTACCAAGCAATTTCACCATACTGATTAAATACAGTACAATCAAGAACGACGGTTTTACCAAGTGGAACTTCAACAGATTTTGGTTGTACAAGAATAGTCTGTAGATATTCTCCACATCCTTTTGTAAAATTAGATTAAAATAGAGACGAAGAAAACAAAAACAAGCAAAGATCTTTAACCTCGATGAATTCTTTGATTTAAAAGAAAAATTAATAAGAATATTCTTGACCAGCACATGTGTTTCTCTGTTGTTGATGATATGAAGTTAACATTGTTTCATTCTTTTCTTTCGAATGAAACTCATGCATCACTTACTTGTACGTACATGAAAGAAAAATCTTGATTGACAACAACACATGTCTGAAATATGACGCAATTCTTTGACTACAACCACTGATATACATCGATAATTGTACAAAATGCTGGAGTATATTAAATAGTAATTATTATGCTTTATACCAGACAGTATAAATGTACGAGAGTTATTTTACAAAAGAAAACAAACGCACATTCTACACTGGAATAAGTAGTTCTTCAACAAAGGAAATTAATCTTGGTTCATGCCTTGATATACATAGAACATTACTCCAACGTTTTATTTCGAAACTCGATGACCAACAACCAGTTAAACGGAATATACCGGTTTGACCTATTCTATAGCAGAGATAACCTTTGTGACCAAGATCGTTTATCACGTGATAGAGTGTTGTTGTTCGCCACATATGAATACCATGATATTCAAAGAGGAAGAGTCTAACTTGATGTCGATTAAGAATATTTTCTGCACCTTGAATAACCAATGGATCGAAACCTTCGGTCTCAATTTTTTGATAAGTATTTCTTTCGTCTACAAATTTATCTAAAGAAGTAACTACTATTAGTGTAATATTTAGTGTTACTCAAATTAGATGTTGTTGGTAATGCACATTGTTCGAATTCTGCAGGACATTTTCGTAGAGCACGAATTTCACTCTGATTGCTTAATGCTACTTTATGTATGTGTAGAAATGACGAATTCATCCATCGTTTCATTTTAGTTAATACTTGATATGTACTTGGTTGTGGTTCAAAGGCATGTATTTCAATAGCTGTATGAACACGTTCATCTCTTTTGAAATTTATGAATCCTGCTTCTATACATTCATTGCATATACCACAGTCTTTCAATTTTAATTTTTGTCGTAAAAATTCTCCTAAAATGATTCCATTGATGCCAAGGTGTGGCATCCAAAGTGATAACCCTTTTGCGATTGTATATCCTTTATTGGCACCAACATCGAAAAATAACATTTTTCTATGAGCAAACATATTAAGATCAGCTAAATAGAATTTAGCTAAATAAGCATCTGAATAGCAAGCCGACCAAAATATTGATTCTTTTCGTAGTTGATTGTATTTTTCACCTTGAAGATCAGCTTCAGTTTGAGTACAGAATTTTGTATATGGTAGATAATGATGATGATGATGATTAATAGGATACTGTCTTCGAATGTTACCACGAAACGTATGACACAATCTAGTAAAAGGTCTAACCATTGAAACTTGAGTGCTGTGGAAATATGCAATTGACAACAGCCAAAATACGGCTAGTATTACAATCATCCGTACGCGAGAGCATCCAATCATAATTCACGCAATCTATGGATATTGAAATAATGAATATAGACAAGAAGCATTCTAATGAGAATATTGTTTGGTTATTTTTTCTTGAAAGAAATACTATAATTACCCGTGCTGTGCTTTCAATACGATTTTGAAATAAACGTAAATAATTGAAACAATCACAGGCGTGAATCTATCAAGGGTTTTCCTCCGTTCTACTTCAATTATGATGCTGTTTGTATATTAATTTGCCGCATTCACCTGAATTATCCAGGTACAAGCACATATATTACTAACAAACGAAAAGAGAAGAAAAGTATACAGGTACGAAAAACGATAGAGAGCGTTCGGTAGCACTATAAAAGGTGAATACGAAATATTAACTTCTTGTATTTATTTATCATTAAAATTTTGAAATATTCATTTAATCTACTATGGCAAATGAATCCCTGCAAGATGCTCCCCAGAGACACTTACTCCCTAACTGTATTTAACAAAAATGTTAATCAGCACGAGATTAAGATATAAATTTATTTATTTGAGGGTATAGGTGTATCGGTGTGAGTGTGTCAGTGCAAGTATGGGCAAATGGTTATCCTCTTCATTCATCCACATCGACGCATCTACACCCAAGCCCACACACCCACATTTTTGTACGAATCATAGAAAAATGTGGAATCTCTGTTCTGAGAGCCAATATTGCTGAGGGGCAAGTGTTCGGAAAGCAAGTGTCACTGGGGAGCATCTTGTCGGTTGCCATAGCAAATATTTAATTCTGAGTGATTCTTCTTTTGCTTTCATCATCTAAATAAATAACTTTATCTTCAATCGATGACAATAGTATTAACATAAACGAAATGTACTTCTTAAAGCATTTTAATGGTATAGATAATCCTTAGAGTTGAGACAGATTATCATTCTAATGATCGATTTATCGTCTTATCATATACAACAAGTAAGCAAAAGTAAATAGCAAATACGTATCCGTTATTTGCATGAACACAGAAAGGATAAGATTTTTTTCTATCAAGAAGCACGCCTATTATCAGCTAAATAGTAGACTCGATCATATGGTTCTTGTTGAACTTTTGATTCGATCTAAGAATATTTGTATGTATCTGACAGGAAGCTTTTATCATTAACAATAGAATAATATGTCAAAAAAAAAAGAAACATTTACGATGATGACATATCCAGATGTTCTTATACTTTTCTAATTGAATATACACTAAAATTCTAGTTTATAATCTAATAAATGTTCTTTACTATTGTTAATCATTTTACCAGTTAAAAAATCTGTATGTTCACGGCATCGACATTCATAAGCATCAAGAGAATATTCTTTTATATGAATAAAACCTTGACTATTCAAAATATTTTCTTTGCTATGAATGAATTCTTTATGAATATCTGTTAATGTTAATGTTTTGGGTTGAAACTGTGTTTCTTGTTTGAGTGTATCAAGAGAAACTAAATATGAATGTTCGTGTACTCGATGAATTTTCGTATTCCAATGATTTCCTTCTGTTGTTGATCGCATTTGTGGGCTTTCGTTTATTTTCATTGATAACTTCAAACGAAAATCATAGAATATTAAAAAGGCGCATAATCATTTTAGAATGTCAACTAGTAAAATTAGACATAGAATTATTTTTGCTGATAGAGATAGTATTACACCAAAAGAAAATGATTTACATATAAAACAATTATGGATTGATATATACAATGAGAATATAAACGAAGGTGCCGTTAAATCTAATGGAATGATTTCATGGGATTGCGCATGTTTGGGTACACAAGCGATTGGACCTTGCTCGAGTCAATTTCGTGCTGCATTTTCTTGTCATCAAACTAGTAACAAAGAGCCCAAAGGTAAACACATTCAAAAACAACTATTAACATAATCTCTTTGGTTTTGTTTGGTATTCTTCAGGTTCTGAATGTATGATAGAATTTATGAAAATGCAAAACTGTTTTCAACGATATCCCAAATTATACAACAATAGTAATCATTCAAATAAAATTCCCTGATAAAGAAATTAGTAATGAAGCGCATCCGGCAGCACGTCACCAACGAATGAATGAACGAAGCGAAAGAACGATTAGATAATATCATTCCAATTCGATATTTGCTGTATCAATTTGAAATCAAATACCTAAACGAAAAACTATTGACGTTGATAGCCATTGACGAATATCGTGTTGGTACACTGTTTAAAAATAAAGTATAAAATTACAACGTTTATATATTTTTTTCTTTTCGTCATTATTTATTTGCAAATATTTTCTTTTTATGATGACATAAAGGTGAGTGACGATTTTCATTTGCGTCATAGGAACTTTTCTATGAGACTTTTTTCATGTTTGAAGATGGAAGCATGAAATTGTAGTATTTTCCAAATCTTTTATATATATATTGTTTTAAGCTGAAATAAAAACAAAAGGAAACTGCATAAAATGATCTTTCACTACATAAACATAAATAAATGAAGAAAATCAATTGAATTTTAGTCTTGTTATGATTAATTATTAAAAGCCTCCACCACCTTGTTTCATTTTAAAAAGACTTGAAAGTATACCCTTAGCATTGACAAGATCAGATGGTTCAATAGTACCATTACCATTCGCATCTAATTGCTTAAATATATATTTCGATAAGATTTTAGCTGCCATTCCATTAATACCGAACTGTTCTAATAATGATTGTAAATCTTCTTTTGTGACACGACCATCACCATTTTTATCCAGCATACTAAAAGCTTGTATTGGATTGCTAAGTGCCTTCGATAACCCGTTCATATCAAAATTTGATGGTAAAGCATTAGCAGCTTCGTTTGCTGAAGACATGATGCTGTCGGTTGTTAAAGTATTTCTTGCTGTTTCAAAACGTTTGTGCGTATGTTGTGAGTAAGTCGATCTATTGACAAATGTTTTTGCTTTTATATACTCTCTGCTTCGCACACATTTTTTTATCGTGAATCTTATCCAGGATTTTTTTCTTTCTTTATATATTTGCTTTCAGAACAGAAAAAACAAAAGAATAGAAAATAAAGAATCAATACCAGTAATAAATTACTGTGAAAATTTATGCAAAGGAAAGTTTCTCCATATAATTAATAGCAAGATGAAACCACTGATGTAAAAAAGAGGGCCTGCAGAATGCCTAACCAGCAGAATTCAGAATTTTGTTATTTCGTACATAACGAAAAAGTAGCATAATATAAACATGCACACTACCATAAGTGGAAAATAGAATTCTATCGGTAGTAGCAGAATTATAACCAACTATCAGTAATTTATAAAAATACGAAACAAAGATAACTAGAATGAATTCTTATCGAGAAGTTAAAAAGACCAGCAGAATATAAAATAGAATTCTATCGGTAGTAGCAGAATACAAAGCTCAAATGCTTATTTAAAAATGAAAGGTTTTGTGTGATTTATCGTAGTTAACTGTTGAGGAATATGCTTGTAAAAAGATGTTGATATAATGATGGTTGTTTGTTCATCTCTAGATTTCTTTTTTTGATCATGCATATCTAGAGAAGAAATTGATACACATCGAAGATAGTTGATCATGATTACATCATGAAACGAGAGAAAAGAAGAAACATTTACATTGGCATGTATATTAAACATGGAACAATATCATGCATTATTGACAATGAAATATTTTGTACACGCTAAAGTCAAGATTGTAGAATTAAACAGGCTATTTTATGAACAAGTTGTTTCGTATTTTTGTAATTTCATTCATTTCTTTTTAATAAGATTGCATATAGCTTATCTTACAAAAACACTTAAACAGTTATACAAACAGTTTTTTATATTATCAATAACTTGGAAAGTTGCCTTTGAATTGACGCACAATGTTCTGCCAGTCTGTTTTTGAAGCAGGAAGATCCGCGCGCAGAAAATTGGTGTGCATAAATTTCACGTTTACCAGAGACATCAGTAAGTTTGAAATAAATTAGAAATGTCGATGTTTTCAATTAAACTAGACGTTTTAGATTCCCTTCATTTCGTATAAAATCTATCCTCTATCCATAAAATTTACGAAAACAACTTTAATCCTAGGAATTTGTGCCAAGCGAACAACATATCCAACGCATTTGTTTACGCAAAACATATTCCATTACCCTAACATTCTTTAGAATTCTAAGCAGAATTCAAACAAGCTACAATAGAATTCTAACCAGAATTCAAACAAGTTACAGTAGAATTCTAATATCATATGAAGAGCCAATTGATATACTATAATCTTAGGAATATAGAATTCTAACCAGAACTCAAGCAAGCTACAATATAATTCTAAGCAGAATTCAAACAAGCTGCAATATAATTCTAACCAGAATTCAAACAAGTGACAGTAGAATTCTAATGTCATCCCAGGACGAACATTACAGTGGCCGTAAACAGCCGTAACCTACCGTGACGTAAACGGTGAAACCCAACTACCGAAAACGTTAAAAGCAGTGCCGTGACACGGTCGTATTTTGAACGAAACGACCGTTTACGACAACGAGAACCGCCGCATTTTAACATACACAGCCGTTTACGACCACCAAGGCTACCGTACATCAAAGTAAACGGCCGTTTTCCATTCGTTATTCTCGATGGTTTCACCTGCAAATCAAACAGATTTTATTCAGATTTCAAAAAGATTTCATTTGGATTTGAAATGGATTTCATTCAGATTTCATTCAGATTTCAAAAAGATCTCAAAACGATTCCACTTGGATTTGAGAAAGATTACATTTCTGGGTCAAAAAGACACTACCTTTCGACTTGAAAATCAAGTGGTTTCTGAGAGAGTGGGAATTCGCTGGAACATAAATAGGGATTTAAGGAAAAACCGGAAAACAAACTGAATCGTGGACATGATACTTGACTTGAATCGGGAAAGTGGTCAAACAAGAATCGACGACAAGAACTCGAAGTTAAATCTGGCTTCGGCTTTTAAATCTATCCCTCAACTGAAGAACTAAAAGCGAAGGAAAATCAGCCTATATATAGAAGTTCTCGAGCGAAACAAAAAGGTGAATGATTGCGCGACATGAAATCAAAGATAAATCCGATTTCAGATTTCGCATTTCAAATCTATCCCTGAATTGAATAACTAAAAACGAAAATATATCTTGAGGGCGTGATTGTGGGTGTGGGAGCCCGAATGTGGATTAACGGAAAATAGCGGTTTTACCCAGATCCACACCCTCAAGATTTTCAATGGCGCTAAAAAGTTATCAAAATGAGTAGAAATCATGAGAATTCAGTAGAAATAATTAGAAATGATCAAAAATCATCCGGATTTTGTGGTAACCGATAGAAAGTTTAAGAAATCAAAGAAATCATGTGAAATCGGGCTAATTTACTTGAAACCTTTCAGATCGTTTGAAATGATTTCGAATGATTTTTAGCTATTTGAAATTATCCCTTTTGTTTTCTGACGATTTCCATGATTTCCAATGATATCCATGATTTCTACTGATTTCGATGATTTCGCCTATTGAAATCAGTTTGTTTCCCCTTGTTATCGCATATTCTGAATGTCGTTTACAGTCACCGTATTTCCACGATAGTTGTAAAAGTCGAACGTTTACGTTCACTGTTTTACGATTAACGTAATACCTCGTAAAACTTTGTATAGGACCGTCGTCTACAGTCGCCGTATTTTCACGGTAGTCGTAAAAGGCGAACGTTTACGATCATTGATTACGATTAACGTAATACGCCGTAAAACGTCGTATGTGACTGCCGTAAACGGCCACTGTAAACGAATGCTGTTTTCCAACGTAAATGATTGGTGTACGGCCGTTTACGGCCGGCAGGAACGACCTGGGATATGAAGAGCCAAATTGATATACTTTAATCTTAGCAATATAGAATTCTGTAGAATTCTATTCCATAAGCATTGATTTGTTGAAAAATATTATAAGTTTACAGAATTCTGAATTCTGCTGGGTAGGCATTCTGCAACTGCTGGTAAAAAAATACTGAGGGCATATTATTTATGTTATAAGTCACAGGTTGACTAAGACAAAACGATAAGTATAAAGTTTAAAATTTTGCCAAAACACAAATACTTCGTTATGATCAATTAAGTGGGGCCGAAAACGATGATTTCCTCAGATGTCATTCTTTTTTTCAATGTTCTTTTTATGAATAACATTAAACTAACTGTATTTTGAAAATGGTGAGAGTTATGGGTTGAAACCAATTTTTATCTAGTTTAATTAATGTGAATAATTTTAGAACTTGAAGATTTCATATCGGAAGCTATAGGCTTTTGAAGGTACTCATTTATCTTTAGGAAATCATAATCGAATCAATCTCATACAGTAATTAACCCAAATACAAGTTCCACAGATCAAACAGAAAATTCTTGCAGTCGTGTATTCTCGCTCTGATATTCAAGATGATACGTGAAGTATTTAACTGCTAGAATGATTTTTTAGCTCATGAGTCGTTCAACACATACCCTCATTATTTTTTTTGAGTTCCTTTAAACTAATATCAGATCTCTGTCGCAACCGGATAAGTATGGCATGAACTGCAGCATATCACACCATAGAAAATCATGGAAACAGAATATTGATCTTATGATCGAAAAACAAAGAGAAGTAGGCTATTCCCTTTTAAATTATGACACATATTTTCACATGCTCGTGACATCCTCTATTTTCTGCCATCAGTTTTTATTGTTTTATTTTCAAACTTTTATCATCTCACTTTTCATATAGTTGTAATCTGTTACCTGCGTATCATCACATGAAGATAACTTCTGTCGAATCATCTACATCGTGTCACTCATTTTCTTATCTATTTATCAAGTTCGGAGAGAAAAGGTTATATTTTCGCTGTTTCATTTACTTTAACAGATAGATTCAAAATTTTCTACGACAACAACTTATGATGAAATTCATCATTTTTACTGTCGTCTGCTTCCAATTATTTCTCGGCAAAAGTTTCGGCTTTGATGCTGACAGCTATGCTCGTTTTATTGACGAGCTGAGTGTAGATGAAAAATTTCTTGAAGAGTATGCTAAATGGTCACTTGAACTTTTTTCTCAACCTGACTATCTATACGGGAAACCACGCGGCAATTTTCCATGTGAAATTACAAAAGATACTAATGTTCCAACATCAGTTCATGCTCTTCGGCCAAGTGATATTAAATGTGTTGGTGCAATAGGTGATAGTTTAACAGCTGGCTTAGGTGCTCATGCAGCCACCCCGATTGGTTTAACAGTGGAAAATCGAGGTAAATATTTTCCCTTCTGATTGTGATTACTTGATCGTAGATGTTTTTATTTTTGTCAATAGGTTTATCTTGGTCGGTAGGTGGAGATCATACATATTCCAAAGTACTTTCCGTACCTAATGCTTTACGACAATATAATCCTGATTTGAAAGGTTTTTCTACAAAATTCTCAGTAATCTTTCTTAATGGTCAAAATGCTACAAACAATGGACTCAATGTTGGTGAGTATCAATTGATTACGTTGACTTGTTTTTTTTTGTAGATGAGTGAATACATTTGTTTTTCTGTGTTTAGCTAAATCAGGTGATCGTTCCAATCATATGCCCGATCAGGCTGGCATTCTCATGAGTCGAATAAAAGATGAAAAGTTATGCGATTGGAATAATGATTGGAAAATTATTACATTTTTTGTTGGTGTAAGTTACCAATTTTGTTTCGTAATTACATTTAAAGAACTATTGTTTTCTTTTTTTTTGTAGGGTAATGATTTGTGTAGCTTTTGTGAAGATAAAAATGTAAGTAAACATACACCAGAACAATATGTAAGTTACGTACGTGATACACTCGATAAATTATACAATGCAGCAATACCTCGTACTCTGGTCAATCTTGTGCTTGTACTTGATGTTCGCAGTGTACAATCTCTTAACAGTGGTGGTTTTGTTTGTGAAACTCTTCATAAACGAACATGTCCATGTGCTGCTTTTCCCACACCAGAAGAAGCTAAAACATTAGATGATTATGTACCACAATATCATCAACTTCTTCTAGATTTAGCTGCTTCAACTCGTTACGATGGTCGTGAGGATTTTACTGTTGTTGTTCAACCATTTATGGCAAAAACTAAAATACCAGTAAAAGATGATAATAAAATTGATTTCAGTTATTTTGCACCAGACTGTTTTCATTTTAGCGGTAAGCTTTATGATTTCTGCAGCTATACTTTATCATGATTGGTTTCTTTTTTTAAGGCAAAGGTCATGCACAAGCCGCATTATCACTTTGGAACAATATGTTTGAACCTGTTGGTGGTAAACAATGGTTTTGGCATATTAATGAAGAATTAAAATGTCCCACAAAAGAATATCCATTTATATTTACAAAGAAAAATTCAGCGAAAGCATTAGAAGAATATCAACGTGCAACACATGCTCCATCCATGAGCACCAGTACTTCGAAACCAGCAAAACACACCACTAAACATCATAAACATCATAAATCACATTCCGATTCATCATTTAGCAAGATGCAACTAGTTGTTTTAGCTAGTTTATTTCTTCTGATTCTGATACTTTTCGCATTGGTCATTACTAAACGACAACAAATTCGTGGTTTTGCTCATGGAGCAGGACGTCGTCATTTAAATGGTTTTACAAATCCACAATATCCAGATGATAATGATAATGATGAAGTCGAAATTTGGAGTCGGTCAAATGTAAAATCAGGTTTTACGAATAAGAACGATATTCCAAAAACGCATGGCTCACGTATTTCTTTTGCATAAATATTTCATATGATTCTATCTCGGTTTTGACTCTAAATTTTAATATGAACGACTTTTATTTTTTTTATCAATAAACCTTTTTTTTACTTCGATCAAACTATAACCAATAAAAATTATTAGGATAAGCCGAGTAGTAAACAACGTTCTTTTCATATATCCCATTCATTTCACGGAAATCTTGAACAGTATCATATCGGCTTTGAATAGCCGTTATGCGTCAAACGACAAGCAAGTCAACTAAAATTAATTGTCCAACACAGGTATAGCAATATAAAATGTACTTTCTTAATTATAAAACTGAAACGTAAGTCTCTACGAAGACAATAGACAGATGAGAAGAAAACTATACATCCTTCTTTATGAATTGTTTTATAGAATAAGCTGCTGATAGGTATGGGATTTTTTTTTCTAATTGAGAACGATATCCGATTTTTGTGGACACGCTGCATTACCACAGACTCGTAGTAGTCAACAAAAAATTCTTTTTTGTGTTCGTTGCATTTCGTTTTTTTTCTTACACCTGTAGTAGATATGCATTACAAAAATGCGAGTAAAGACTGCTATGGTGAATGTTTGTGTGATCTAACTTGTAGCAGAACCTAAAAGCTACGTCAAGTACTCGAATCCTATCAGAAGACTAACGTTGATCGTATGTTACTGTAACTTTAGTTATCTTAATCGTTACATTTTTATGATCCTAAAATGCTACCTCAATCGAGCCCAACTGCCAACACGTTTTCAAAAAAAATATATTTTTGTGCCGGCCAAATATAAGTGTGTCACATAGAAGGATTTTTTTCTTGAATTATAACTATTTATTTTTCTTTCATCAATAATGAATCATGAAATTACTTTCCGAACAATATTTATTTGAAAAAGAGATATTTATGAATATTTGTAGTTTCTTCTCAAACTCGGTTTGTTTTCTATTCGATTATTGAGACACTTCCCATTGTGAATAGTTCTTGTAAATTAAAACGAAAAGACAAAGATTCTAATGTAGATATGACTTCCGACTCACCCTTTTAATCGCGAATTGCATGTTTCTTTTTTATGCCAAGCGAAGTTATTGCTTAACTAATCATTTTTGTATAAACATATCCAATAAATGGATAATAAGGTAAAGGAAATAAAATTTTCAGATGTATAGCTCAAAATTTAATTCGATCGATTCTTTTCTCACATCACAATATGGAGTAAATGAATTCGAAATTTTGTTTTTTCCATATATGTCAAACTTGAAACTTGAACTCAATTGAAAATTGAAATTTTCAATTTTGAACTTTTAAACCAATAGCATTCTGAAGACTCGTGACTCACACATATATCGCTATGAGTTGAGGGTGTGGGTCTTCTTATCATTTTCGCACATTCACACCCACTTCCATTTAAAACTTTAACATGATTACCAACAGAAACATATTTTCTTAATTCATTTGCTTTAACTGCAATTTCATCTTTTGAAGCTTCATGTTTCGCTAAGATTCGACTTGAACCTTCATCAATTCCAAAAATAGTACCTTGTAAACTAATTAATTCTTCTTCACATACTTCAACTTGATCAGTTGGTGCAAATGATAATACACAACGTTCTTTTCACATGTTTGATTCATTTCATTCTTCAAATATTCAAATAGATTAATCTTAATCACAATGTGAGGAAGTTCATCATGTTATCAAAGCAATTTTCCGTATATCACGAGAATACCATTTTAATGAATTTTTTATTGAAGAAAAAGCATCTACGAAATCGAAACCTATGTAAATGTGATTTTCTTATTTAACATGAAAAAATATCAAATGTTCTCTCATCAATAAATTTTCATTTTTTATAACTTTGTTGTCAGCATTGAGCGCTGTATATATTAAAAAGGGAACATTTTCTTGAAAAGCCACCTTTACATCCACATCCTCAGTAATGATTTTTCTTTTGGTGATTCTGTGTTTATATGTGTATGGGCGCCATAGCACCTCACATATTGTTTTATCTATCTTTGGTGAGAAAGAAAAAAGACGACGAAACAAAAAACCAATTGTTGTTTTATCCTTTGCGTTGAGGCAAAAAGTAATAGTAGCAGTACTCCGTATTTCGTAAGTGATGTCATTCGCGTTCTCATAGAAAGATAATAAATAGCCATATTGTGTTAACATAGTTTGTTGGAAACTATGATGGAACAACTAGTAGCATGTACCACTGTTATTACCTCTTCGACTTTAAACGAAGACGTTCAACGTATGGAGAAAAAAATTGATCGTAACTTTGTAAATCTTGAATCACATCAACTAGTGTGGCTAGCTTCACAACATGGACATAATTCAGTTTCAGTCGAAACATTAAGACAGATTATTGATTACACAAAATTATTCGAAGACGCTGACGCTTGTGAAGAATATATGAAAACCTCAAGTGAGATAACCACGTTTCTAATGATTTCCGACGGAATGAATCATGAAATATTATCTCGTATACACAATATTAAGCAGGTCTTCAGAGTTTATATTCATGATACAAGCAGCGAAGAGAATAACAACGAATGCTTGGCAAAGTATCCAAAAGTAAGTATTTGAATTCGTCTTTATGGCGTTTGGGTGTGAGTGTGGTTTAAGAAGCGAGTAGCACCAACATTCACATCTATGTCCTAATATGGCAATTTATAAATAACTTGAATCATTGTATTGACTTCTATTATGTGTAGGTAAAGCTTGCATCAAAAGATGTTCAGTTGTTATTAGTGACGTTAACGGAAGACGTTAAAACATTTTTAAAACAAAACAAAAGCATTTTAATTAGCAACAACAATTTGAATTCGTTACCAGAACAGCAGGTGACACATGGTGATAGTTTGTCTTGGTGGTCAGTATTTCTAGATTTTTTACTATACTATCTACCGTATCCAAAGAAAGACTGTTTAAAAAAACTCGTGACCGCAATGAAAAAGTATTATACGGGTAACTCTGCTGAACTACGTAATGTTGAAGAATTCGAAAATAATTATAGAATGGAAGATGCTATCAAGTGGTACACACGTGAAATGTTTGTATACCGTCTGGTAAACAAAGGTTTTCGTCAACGTAATATAACTCTTCTCATTCTCTTCGGATTCTATATACAAGATATTTTTTCGCAATTGAACGATGAGCATCAAAAGTTCAAGTCTACACACTTGTCGTCCGATTTAATAAAAGTCTATCGAGGACAGTCAATGTGGAATGAAGAAATTCAAGATATCAAATATGGATACAATAAAATTGTTAACTGGTGCTTCTTTTCAACGACACGTGATCGGCCTCTAGCATTTGTCTATCTGAACGACTTTGTAAAATCGGAAGATCCCATTCAAAATGTTCTATTTGAAATCGAAATTGACTATCGAACAATGTCCTATCCTTACGCAGATATCGCACATCTAAGCTATTTTCCAGTTGAATCGGAAATTCTATTTATGACTGGAACCGCATTTCATCTAATAGATACTGTGTACAGTGAAGCTGAACATTTATGGTTAATTAAATTGAAGCTAGAAGAAGATAGACGAAAGACAAAAGAAAATAATAGTCTTTCAAGCACCAACAGTGATACTAGTAAACGATCTCATCTCAAAACAGCTGTTCGTACTCTTCTTCAACGACTCGATTCAATACCAACCGGCGATATGAATATCATATTTGATGAAATAGTTGCACTATTTCCTACCGAACAGAATTGGCTTACGGCTGTTAGATTTCATTGTCTAGCCAATCATGAGCAGTATAGGTATGGCAGTATTTTAAGCACATTTAAATCAAGAGCCACCAACTATTACAAAGCACTGGAAATCTGGCGAACTTATGTAAATGACATTGAGTTGAACTGTCATTTGGATATTGCAGATATACATTTTGAAATGGCTGAATGTCATGCACATATTTTGGTCGAAGAGTATAAACTAGCTGAAATTCACTACGACTTAGCTCTGGAAAATTACATATTGGCACAACAAAGTATATCAATTGAAAACAATGATAAAACCTGTATCTATGAGAAGTTGGATGATATTTATCAGATGAAGATGAAAATTGCTAACGTGAACAGCAACAGTGACATTTTTGAAATGGCTTTGAAGAATAGAAAAGATTATGTTACACATTTGATAGAATCTAATCAGCCAAACGATGTTACACTTGCTAGTTCTTATAAAAATCTGGCAGAAATGTACAAGTCCGTAGAAAAATACGACGAAGCGCTGATTAACTACGAAAAGGCATTGGGAATTTACAGAAGCCAAACACCCTCCGATTATTACACTATTTTATGTCTAGCTAAAGAAATTGCTGACATTTATACAAGATACAAAAGGGATAACAGCTCAGCTTGGCAATACCAGGAAATTGTTCGTGACATCGAATCAAAAGAAACATCGAAACTCGGACATTTTATGACGGCAGCAAAACTGCACAAAACAACTACGGTTTAGATGCGAATTATTAATTTAAAAACTACTCTTTGAATTCTGAGAGACTCTTCACATGCCTGTGATAATTAAGACATATAAATCGATTTACCCGTAATTGGCATCTTCAGTCTGACTTTGATGAGTATACAACATATTTACTATAAGAGAAATGAACTAAACAGTCGAGCTACTTGCCTACGGAGATACAAGTGAATAAAAACAAATACAATCACATGAGTATATCTCAACAAAAGCAACAGACCCGCTAAGAAAGAGTATACAATCAGAAGAGCAACTGAACTAGCATCTTACAATAACCGGTCGCGTGTTTGATCACCTAGTTGGTTGCAGCCCCTATTAGTATACCGTACTGGTTGCATATCGAGGAGACAAACATTGACTTGTAGAGAATATTGTATTTATTTTGAAAACATTTTATTGAAAATAAATGATTCTCTGATCATCCCCAAGTAGCCAGCGTAAGATCTCAATGGCTACAGTTACAATATATACTCGAGCTTCTTTGAAAGAAATGAAAATGCAAAAAATAATCAAACACAGAATAGCTGGAGGAAGTGCCATAATCATGATCGAATAGAATAGCATTTTTCGAATGCACTTGACGGTCGATCCGGCATTTCTTGTTGATGTTAACTTTTGTAACCACAGCAACAATCTGAATAAGAGAAAAACAAGATATGTATCGCTAAGGATTATTCGAACAACCTAATGGTCATTCGCATTATGAAAATATTTTTACATGTGCCGAGTATAATCTGAATTAACTGCAGTGAACGTACAAATCATGTTTCAAACATTTTTATTTTATAGGGACTCTGCTACGATCGTTGTCAAGTTAGAGAAGTTTGCGCTGTCGTTTGCCTATGATGTCGTCCTTGAGGCCACGACTATTTTTTGCGGCAAGCGATACTTTGACTGCCTGATATGCTGCAGTTATTCACCTGCGAATATTAAATTTATACGTTCAAGCTCAATCAGACCTTCTTCTAAACATTTCTCAATAGAATAGTTGAGCAATTCGGGTTTTCTGATATTCCTGGAGCACGGAAAGCACTGTGAACCTTGTACCATGCTAATCGATGAGCTTTATTATTGGGAGAAGAAAATAGCACAATGGTTGCATAATAAGAAATTGAATTCAATCACAAATACTTCTTTATCTGAGCTCAGTAAACGGATGTGCATGTATGTGGTAGTTTACTATATAGAGTGGCAAGTTTGGTTCAACCAATTATTGGGCCTGTCTCAAGCCGAAAGCCAAGCTCAATAAGACGCACAATCAAGATTAGCAACAACTTACGCACATTTTCGAAACCAACGTGAAATTAATTTGCATTTTCTATCTTTTGGTAGCAGTGGTGTGTCTACATCGGGTATTAGATACGTAGGTACTTCTAATTGTTGATTTTCCGAATGCGGTTGAGATGAAACTGTTCTGTGTGCATCAAATTGATCTATATGCAAGCTTTGTGACTGTGTCAAAGATAGAATGTTTGACTGTAGAGAGTTCGAATTGCCATTTCTAAAATAATCGAACGATATCCTAGAAAATATATTGTAAAACAGCTTTAATAGAAAATATGTTTTCCGAATAAATTCTACTCTATAATCATCACAAGACGCAATAAGATGAGCAATGCTGTGCGATATATTTGAAAACCAACGTCTCACTTTCTCATGTAATAAATAATTTTAAAAACTAACTTTGAAAATGAAGTTGATGGATGAGGTTCTGGTTCTGGTACGTGAAAACATTCGATATCACTTACAATTAGATCCAATAGGCTCCTTCTGTAATTATAAATTGTTTCGAATTGATCAATAAGTGCTGTATTAGCTCGTTTCCAATCATCATGATTGAGTGCACCTGAAAAATGAATTCCGCGTGCAAGATTTCTTGAAATTGGTCTGAACTCGATGTCATTGATGAGTTCTTGGCGCAATCTATCTCTCTGTGCATCATCTTTGGATTCGCATCGAGTAATAATTATGCACAAGTTTCGTTTCACTTGTTGTTCACTGAAATGATTTACAAAGCGTTGAAATGATTGCAGAGCTATTGTATTAATGCCAGTGTCAAACGATATGCAAAAGCAAACGATATGAAAATCTTGAATACCAAGACGACTACATTCTAGATTAATTTCAGCCAGATTACGATCTTCACTAATCATTTGCTCAGGTAATTCGACAATATTCAATACAACATTCATTGATGCTAAATGAATGTTTCGGTCGCATGTTGCAACTGTTTGTACGATCGTCTGCAATGAATGTTCTTCGGCTACATACTGTGGATCAGTTAAAACATGTCTCAATGTTGTTTTGCCACTCTTCGAGAGTCCCACTAATAAAATATTTCGGCTAATAGAATGTTGCTGATCATGATTTTGTTGCTTTACTCCCTCAAATTCAGCTAATATTTGCTTAATATCAGCTTGAATCTCAGCGCGGCTCGTTTGAATATCAACAGCTGGCCGTGAAATTGTAGACATCTAGAATAGAGAAAAATGTTTGCATGAATAGTGAGAAATTAATTCTTTTTATTCTCTTTTTCTCATTCTATAAATTGATAAATTATAAAATCAAACATTTTTCGAGTTCTCGATGACGTTCTTGAGAACAATTGTGCTGTTCATGCGAAGGCAAGCTGATAGCTGTAAGTCGATCAATGATTTCTGCAATATCTCCTATTTTATTGAGCCGAGCTACTCGCAATTCCTCAATGATTTCTGCTTGTTTTTTTTGTTCGACTTCGCATTTTTTGAATCTCGTCGTCTTTGATTGATTTTACTTTTTCATGTGCTCGTCGAACTTCACTAATCAACAATTCACGAAGTGGAAATGGCTCAATAGAACTAGTGAACAGTTCAATTAATTTTGTTCGATAATCGATAATCGATAATCGTTGAGTATTGATCGTATAGACTCTCATTAGCTTTATTATAATCATCTGGATTGAGTGAGCCAGAGAAATAAATTCCCAACTTGAAGAATGGAGCGATTTCCTTGAAATAAGTATCTTCTGATAATTCTTTACGCATTTTCTCGCGTTGTTGATCATCTTTCGATTCACATCTTGTAATGATAAGACAGGAATTTTTTGAGATTTCATCACCAAGAAATTTAACTAGTAATTTAAGAGAATCAATGTCTTCCCTATTGAGACCAGCTGTAACCGCTGCGCAAAAGCAAACCACGTGAAATTTAGTTATTTCACGATTTACACATACTTCGATTGTATTCAATATTGCATCGTTGTCCCGAATACTCATTTCATCATCACCATGCTCAAATAGACCAGGTGTATCTATGATGTTAAGAACGATTCTATTGTCACTGACGTGAAATGTTTCGAATAGCGGGTCTCTTGAATCTGACTTGAGAGTCAAATCAGTTGGTACGACCGTCGGATCAACAAGTAATGACTTGATAGTTGATTTTCCTGTGCGTGTTCGCCCGATCAGCATTATATTCCTTGGTTCAGCTCGAGTCACATGAAACTTACCATCTGTTGTATAATCAGCCTTGATCTCATTCATAAGTGTTTCTCGATGAGCTGCCACTACACTGGCGCTGCGTCGCTCTCGGATCGACCTTTTCGTCTCCTATACGATAGACCATAATCACGTAGATTCAAAGTAATATCAGTGTCTAATGGTGGGAATTAAAAATTGTTAAGAACTTTCAGAAACTGAATTTGAATTGTGAACATAATACTAAGTAATAGAGTATTGATATATTTTAGAATTTTACGCGTCAGTAGAATTCGAAAGAGCTAACAGTGCTCTAGATCATAGAATAACTAGTCCTCAAAAAATTGCTCAAATGAAACTAATTTGTTATTATTTCTGTAAATTTTTGGCTGGTACAACGGAGTCGGAATATAATAATCACACAGTGAGATCTAGATTATGAGTATTTGAGCTTTCAAGATTCTAATGGATTTCTCAAATAGTTTGCATTGTGGTGGTGATTGCAACTTTAGAAAAAAAAGTCAAATCGATTGCGAAATAAAATTTAAGTATCCTCTTGCGCTGTATAATATTTTATTCATATTAAGGATTCATAATTTATTGAAAACCAGCGATGAAATCTTATTTCGATGAAAAATTTACCAGGCGTTACACTTTAGACAAAGTCATAACAAAATTACCAATAACTAATTGTATTATTTTATTTTTCCTGTACAAGGTAGAAAGTCGACGTAATAGCTAATGTTCGAGCGAATCACTTTTTTTATCATGGTCGAACGACAACTAATCGAACAGAAAAGGAAAAGAGAAAAACAAAATGATATAGTTGATTTCATTTGATTGCTGCTATTTTACTTGTCTTCGTATAATATGTTATGTATGATGAAGTATCTCATGTAGATATGTAGAATCGCTCATTTTTAATAATCACTAACCGTGAATTTAAATAACATAAAAGAAAAGACAAGAAGCAAATAAATTTCTGTTGAATCAGATTAATTAAGGAGTGGTATTTCATTATTGCATCGATACTTTTATGTGTTTTTCAAAATTTTGACAATTTACGTACGTAGCCCTAAATAAATCATTGGTTTGTCATAGCCTCAATACATTTAAAAATGGTTACAAATGTTTCTTTGCTGGAAAACCCACGTAACTTCGTATTAGAATCTGCCATAAATGAAATATGACGATTTCTGACATTCAGATTTCTTATAGTGAACGTTACTGATTTTTTATAATAAAATCATACATGCAGCACATTTTTACGTTTTTTATATAGTTACGCATGAGAAGAGATGAAAGAGAAAACAACTTATGGGGGGTTCTTGACGTATGGACATAGTTATAGATATTCAGGTAAGAACATCACTGGGAGTATTAGTGAAGGCATGGCAATAGTAAGATAAAGAGAACGTGGTAATAGCAAAAAAAAACAAGTAAACAAGATAATGAAAAAGTAACATATATGAAACACAAATAGCTCGAAGACTTATTTAATATTTTATTGTGAACGTCGACTAATTTTTTGTAACGGCTATATTTTATATAAGCTCATAGATATAGGTATTTATTAAAGGATACAGTTATCTTCTTATACTTTATCATGTTTCACGTTCTAATGAATAATTTTAGTATTAGAAGAAGCTACTTTTTAAGAAAATTCTTGAATGTGCTTTGTTTACTACTCATTTTTATTTTTATTTCGATTTTAATATTGTTCATTCAAAGAACTTTTAAAAACATGTAGCTACTAGTGACACAGTATAGTTTTAAAATCTCTATGGATCAACATTTGAAAATGAAAATAAAACCTGAAGAAATAAATATAATATAAGAGTCCTTACGATTTGCCAAACAATGCGCCTAAGACTTATTTCTACTATTAAAAGAATTAAAACAGTAGAAAAAAATTTCGAGATTTTCATTTTCGTTATTAATTGATAGTACATCGAATTTATAGCGTATACATTACAGTTTTAGGAAGACATTTCTGTAGTAATAATGCCTGTAAAAAAAACTAATTGAAGATAGGCTGTTGAAATCTGAGGATGAAGGCGTTTTCATTTAATTTTATTTAGTTGTGAAAAACCGTGTAAAGTATAAGGTATAGTAATGTAAAATTTCTTGAATTAGATCAATTTAATTAATAAATATTTTAAAAAAAATGGTTTGAAATCAAAATCAAATCTATTCAGTATGTAACGAATGCTGCAGAAAGAAATTTTGACCAAACTGCTTCCATTATTATTTTCAGTCAGTTCATTTTTTGCATTTATCTATGTAAGTTATGTGTATTTGTCTTTAATTTATTGTTTTCGTTTAGCATAGTAAACGATATGAACATTCATGTACAACATCATCTGAAGAAGATACCGTCGGCTTTCGAAACGTCATGATCGTGTTTATTTTTATTTATTTTAATAAAATTGAAAATTAAAAAATCAAAATAATTTTAGTAAGAGTACATAAACATCCATTGAAATATCAATAAGCATATTCTTTCTAATGAACCAAAAACAATTTACTCTTGGACGATTTTCGGAATAGTTGCTCATCGACTTGGTCAAAATATTTCTTCTGTATTCATAAATGTATATTCAATAAAAAAATTCTTTGCAACAAATGAAACACGATGAGAATAGAAAAAATTCATTAGCTCGTTGAAAAATGCAATAATAAAGAAAAAGAAACTATCAATTATGCGCTAATGAACGGAAGAAGAATTGTTATAGTAGTAAATGCTTATTCAAAATTTCAATTAAATTATTTCTCTTATCTCGAAATACTTTATCATTTCTCAGTTAAAATTAAGATACTCATATTTATACTCTTGTTCTCGCCTTTTCTCACATCGTTGCTGATACCATTGTGTCTTTTTTTTATATTCGTCTCAGCTATTGATCCTAATGGTGCTACTGATTGCTGTTTCCTTCTGTTTACTGTGAAAGTTATTTAGTAATAATAAATTGGATGGTGGTGAATCTATAACTATAATAGGTGTGCACGGATTCAAAAAAAGACGAGAATTTGATCAAATTGACCTAAAAATTGACACCAAATAGATTCTGTTTACCCGGTGTGGGTGATTAGAAAAATAAGAGTCTGAAAAGAATTCCAAGAGATTTAAAATTACTTGAAATTCAGACAAGCTTCTTTTCTTTTCTTTTCTTTTCAAAAATTCTTATCAGATTATTAAGAAAAAATGCCACATGATGCCATTGTACATGTATACTGATAACAAAGAACAAGAATGCATCATTTTTACGTTAAAAATAAAATAAAAATACTTTCGTTTGTTTTATGTATTTTATTAATTGGTTAAATAACGATAATATTTTTAGGAACGTTCTTAAAAGAAGTTTTGTTTTTCATGAATAAATATTTTTGCTGATTGAAAAGTTATTGCAGTTATTAAGGTGGACGATAATTTTTCTTATTGCTTGTCGATTTGATTCAAGATTCATCATCTGTATCTGAACTAGTATCCATATCTTCGTTGAAACATGGGTAGCGGCAATCACGATCCTCTTCGCTATAGACAATATCTGCTTTATTGTATTCGAAGCGTTCCACTTTTTCAAATACATATTGTCGTGCATCGTCAGTAAAATGGCACGAGCGTAAAGAATCTGTGCACTCATGTATATATTTATTATCAGATTTCATTTTACCATAACGGTGTGGGTCTTCGTTATTCGTGGAATCACTGAAGCGTCGTTTTTTAATCAAACGATAACCACCTGCCTCGCTTGCTTTTACTATGCCGTAAGTAAGTCCATGCCAATATATGCGGTGCTCTTCAGCTGTTTTTTCTTCGTTACCGAGTCGACATACAAGTGTCAACAGTATTTGATCACCTTCTTCTTGTACTTTTCTAGCAGATATAAAAAAGTCTTTGACCATATCCGCTGTCCTCTCCCTTTCAGATCTGTATGGAAAGTTGAAATATATTCGATGAAATCGTCGACCCTTATAGTGCGTATTGAGTTTTGTTGCGTCGATTCCGAATTGAAGAGTTAAGTTGCTTATTGATTTCAATTCTTTTAGGCAGTTTTTGACACGTTGACGGTATTCAAGTGCTTCCGTGTCGTATCCAGGTTCATCTTCGCCACTATCTTCAGGTTTCACATAAAATTTTTGATAGTCCTTTTTCAGCTCAGTAGCAACGATTTCCTCTTTTTTAAAAGGATGCTGTTCTAATAGCACCCTAGTAAAAGAAAAATTACCTTCACCAACCAATAACCTTGTTTTAATTTCAGGTGACTTCTTCGGACTATCAGCTAAATCACCATCCTTATTTACTGTAGTGGATGCAAGGCTATTGCTGGCTGCCATTATACGATATACCTAAACGATAAATATTTCGAAGAACACTCAAATGAGAATCACGTTTGAGAAATGCGTGTGGACACAGTAAAAGAAACGCAAAAACGACTTTTAATTGACAACATACAAGTAGAGGTGCAAGCCGATGAGTTTACGGCGTCGGCTGCTGTTTAAAAGCTTTTTTTCTTCCCGGCGGCGGCGTCTGGAATGTTCAAAAACTATGGGTGGCACTTCCGCTTTCCTTCTGTTTAGCAAAGGAAAGAAAGATTAAAATATTTCATATTTTTAGATATTTTGCGTTTATTTTCTCGTCGAGAAGAAAGAGAATACAACAGTTATTTTAACAGTTAACGCGATCTTACCGTCGCTAACCCTCTACTGGAAGGACAATACCATGCAAAAAGCAAAAAAGCAAAAACGTCTACGTGAAAGAGTTCAGGGATTTATAAACTCTTAAAAAATAGGTATTCTACCGAACTTTTAATGGATATTCCGTAGGGGACACGGGAAGATCCGTTTTAGGCTTCGTAGAATACCTATTCTTTTTAGAGTGTCGTATTGGTTGTAGTTGATAGTAAGATATGAACCATTAGAAAATTTTTTACCTAGTTTTGTAATATCGTACGCTTGTTCAATTTCAAATAAACCAGGTGACAAATCAGTTGCTAATAGATAACATGCAGCTATCTGTTTTATCTCCAGTTAATATGAGAGTTCATGGCTTTGTTATTCTTGTATTTAATTCATTACTTTCTCATACATTTGTTGATATTTGACGATAAAGATCAGATTTATTAATTGATATTTTGACCAACATTGCATTCGAAATGTTGATGGGCCTAAATAAATTATATGTTGATGATAAATATCTATTAAAAGTATCTATGATAAGAACGAGCTTTTCCGTTGTATTTTTTGTATTAATATGATTTGTTCGCGTCTTCTTGATTGCGGACGTTTTTTCTTAATTGTTGGAAAAAAATGTCCGCAAAGTAGAATCGGGGGGAGAGAGACAAAAATGTCCGCATTGTGGAATCAAACGAAAATTGATATTTTAAGATGATTCATGCAAATAGGTGTGCTGAATAATATCAACTGTTTCGAGCTAGTCTAGTGTTGTTCATCACATGTTATCCAGGCCATTTTATAAGCATGTATTGTGAAAGGAAAACATTTAAAGTGACGAAGTTAAACCTAGACGAATCATATAAAAATTTCCATCGTGAAAAATGATAGCTTTTCTCAAATTTCCACACAATCTGATAAAGATGGTTATGGTTTTTAAAAATTATCATTTTGGAATGAATCTTGATTATCAACCTAACACAGTTAGATGTTCAACTATTCTTCATAAATGATTTTTCTGTATTTTTTTTCACCTAATAAATATTGTCTTGATTCCATAATGCTGACATTTTTTCTCTCCTTTCCCCCGATTCTGCTTTGCGGACATTTTCCACTCTGCGACTATTTTTGTTTCTCTCCCCCTGTTTCTAGTTTGCGGACTTTTTCTCTTAATTGGAGGAATAAAATGTCCGCAATCAAGCTGTAGCCGATTTGTTTTACAAGTAAATTGTATTATACTTGTCATTGTTGTTTTCTAATGATCCCCATAACTTTAAACCAGCTAATTTTTTAATGCATTGCTGAATGCTAAACCAAGTGGTGTCGATAGAATACCACCTACGCTATTAAAAATCCAGTCAACAACTACTTTTGAAAAACCTTTTTAAAGAAAAAGTATAACTTGTTTATCGTATTGATGTTTCAATTGATGATGATATGCTAAGCAATGCGGCTGGCTTGTAAATGTGATTTGATGAGATTGTAACAATAGTATAATTAGAATTAGAAGGAATGTTAGTTTCGATTTGTTTTGTCGCTTATATGAGATTAATATGCATCAGAAGAAAGTTTGTTTTTCTCTCAGTTCTCTTGTTACGTAAATACATAGAAAAAAAAACATAAGTATCACAAAAGATGATGGAAAAGATATTTGTAAACTTAACGAGGAAAAGCAAAAAGCAGGTGAGAAAGCAAACAATTAGAACAAAAAATAAACTAGTGAATGAAATACATTTAAAAAAAATCAATTCAATAATAGATTTTCAGCAGATACAAACGCAGAGTTACCATCTAAGCATAGAGCGCTATCATAATGTGAAATATTAGGATTGTAACATATATGTAGTTGATGTGCAAAATCAAGTCTGAGTCAGGTATCAATATAGGCATTTTATCTAACTGTCATGTACAATTATGACTTTATTTTAAACTATTGCTGTCGCTGATATTGTCAGATCCAGATGATCGGCATATGCTGACTTTCGACTAATTTTCTATTGTTGATATCGTTAATCGACAAAAAATTCAAAATCGTTTTTATTTTCTATGAGATAACTATGGCTAAAAAATTGTCACACACAGATCCAATGAATTTGAGAATCTTTTATTTTGCTTTACAAAATTCATGCAAAGAATGGTTTTTACTAATAGGGAAAAACACAATCATTTAAAACTTTATTCATGTGTTAAATTATTACTTTCTCACATTCTGTATTTTATGACACGCAAGTATTAGATGCCTATCATACTTTATTTTTATGTTATTTTTGCATGATCGTTAACTTGCGACAGCTATTCTTACTCATTATTCTGATTGGTTACAAATATCGTCATTGCTTTTAAAAGTTAAAAATCTACTAATACTCTCGTATGCTTTTTTCTCGATCTTTTCCACTCATCTATTTTACATCATCATTCTCGTAGTTCTGTTTGTCATACTTCTTTATTTGCTGTCATCATATCTATGTTTACTTTTTCTCCTGATATTTACTGTGTGTCAATTGTTTAATAACGACTAGTATTATTAATAACAATCTATTCACTCTTATTCATATTTGTTTTTGTTTGCTTATTGTTATTTGTTTATTTTTTAGTTCAGGTATTTACAAATATTTAAATGTCTGATACATCATCAAGAGAAAAAGTTTATGGTGTCGATACATCAGAGCGTAGTACACGACTGTTACGTATTAAAGTGATACGAGCAATCGATCTGCAACGCCGAGATTTTCTCGGCGGATCAGGTGATCCATATGTCAAAGTATTACTTCAAACGCGTGAAAATCGTAATCAAACGATTGATATTGCTCGTACACGTACAATACCAAAAACGCTAAATCCAATGTGGAATCAAGATTTTATTTTTCGAGTATAAAAGATCATAAAAAAAGTAAACAGATCCTTTTTTATTTATTTTTTGGTAATGATTAGGTTGATCCAACTAAACATCGACTTGTTTTTGAAATCTATGATCAAAATAGACTTGTATGTAGAGAAAAAATTTCGAATTCAATATTTTTATTTTGTTTTGATTCATTTTTTGAAGACAAAAGATGAATTTCTTGGCATGTTTTTTGTTGAATTAAATTTAAATATTCCATACGAATCAGCTGAACAAGCAATGTTAACTCGAGAGTATCCATTATTAAAACGAAGGTAAAAAGAATGATTTTCTTCATGTCAAAAGCTTTTTATTCTGTTTCTTTTTAAATTTTAGCGTTTTACAACGTGTTCGTGGTAGTGTAACAATCGGATTTTGCTATCTTAATCCGAATTCATCATCACCGGCAACAACAAATCCAACTGAAAATGAAAACGCACCACCACAACAACAACAACAAACTGATGTATAGAACATCAATTTATTTTTCTTTACTGAAACGTCTTTGTTTTACTTTGACAGTCTGGATTTGTACTTGTCAATCATGAAAGTAGTACAACTGAATCAGTGGTTCCAACTCCTGAAGTACCATTACCACGAGGATGGGAAGGTCAGACATAGAACTTTTGTTTTTGTTTTCATTTATTAATATTTGGTTGTTTTTATAGCAAGAAAAGATGCTGCTGGTCGAACTTATTATGTTGATCATAATACTCGTACAACAACTTGGCATCATCCAAGTGGAGCAGTGTAAGTTTTTAATTTTTAGATGATTCGATTGTTTTTTTTTAATGAATTTGTTCTGTTTTATTATTAGTGCTGCTACACCTCAACGACCACAGCCACAAGTTGGTGATCGACGTCAAATCGATGATATGGAAGTTAATAATTCTCGAGCGAATGCAACTGCCACTTCATTATCAACCTCACGTACTGCAGTTGCTAGTGCTTCTACAGATGACCTAGGTCCACTGCCGCCTGGTTGGCAAATGTCAAAAACAGAAAATGACCGTTCATTTTTTATTGACCACATTAATAAACGAACAACTTGGGTAAAAGACAAGAAAAAAAATGATGAAAGAGTTTTTTGTGTGAGAATCATACTTTTTCTTTTGTTAAGGTTGATCCTCGAACTGGTAAGCCAAGCCCTGTACCATCAGCTCAAACTGCACTCAATCCAAATGGACCATTACCAGTAAAAAAAATAAAATTTAGTCAAAAGAAATTATGCTTTCAATTATGTTTAGGAACATTGGGAAATTCGAACATTAGGCGATGGTCGTGTGTACTATATTGATCATTGTAAGATCTAACGTTTTCTATTGAAATTTCTAAATTCTATTTATGTTGTAGTGAGTAAAACAACAACTTGGACAGATCCACGTGTTGCTGGCCCGGTACGTAAGATGAAAACAAAAGAAATTATATCTATGATTGATCACGAAATCAGATACTAAGTAGATTTTTCAATTAACTCATGCATCCCTCCGGTGACCGATAAGATTCATATCTGTATTGACTTTTAGGGGAAGAAATTCTGGGTGTCTTTAATTGGAACCCATCACAGGAAAACGAAATTTTATGAGTTTACAATAAACATATTTTTAGGCTGTACCATATTCACGTGATTACGAAGCGAAATATCGAGCTTTTCGCCGCAATTTACCTCGACCTCGACCTAATACCCCTCAACAAGTCGAAATACATATTCATCGTAAAGATGTTATGGAAACATCATTTCGTGTTATAATGGGTATGAAAGATTTAGAACTATTGAAATCAAGGTAGATTTTGCTTTTTTTAAAAAGACGAATACCAATTTACTTTTTTTTTTTGCAAAGGCTTTGGATCGTATTCGATGGTGAACGTGGTTTAGATTATGGTGGTTTAAGTCGTGAATGGTTTTTAATTCTTTCACGTGAAGTATTTAATCCTTACTACGGTTTATTTGAATATAGTGCGATGTAAATTGAAGCATTATTTTTGTTTTTTCCGGTCAACTATTATGTTAAATTTTCTTCTTTCTACTAGCGATAATTATACACTACAAGTCAATCCACTATCTGGTTTGTTTAATGAAGAACATATAAAATACTTTCGTTTTATCGGACGTATTATTGCTATGGCTATATATCATGGAAAATTACTCGAAGGTTATTCGCTTGTTTTATTAGCAAGTGAATAAATTTTTTACTATTTTTTTTTTGTACGTATTTTAGCATTTTTTATTCGCCCATTCTATAAAATGTTATTATCAAAGCCAATTACACTTGCTGATATGGAATCAGTCGATCGTGAATATTATCAATCATTGAAATATATTCTTGAAAATGATCCAACCGATCTCGATCTTTATTTTGTTGTTAGTGAAGAAGTGCTTGGTGATGTAAGTTATCTGCACTGATTTATTTCTTAAAAACATATCAATTATTCATTTAAGCTACGTGAACACGAACTGAAACCCGGAGGACAACATATACAAGTAACAGATGAAAATAAACAAGAATACATTGAGTAAGAAACAAAATAGAGGAAAATTTTCCTGAATCTATATTTATCATTGATTAGAATGGTTATTAACTATCGATTTGTACAACGGATAGCGACGCAAATGAATGCATTAAAACAAGGCTTTCAAGATATACTTTCACTTGAAAATATTAAAATGTTTGATGAAAAAGAAGTTGAAGTATGAGAAAAAAAATCATAACTTGTTTTCGTATAAAATCATTTTCATTTATTTATAGCTTTTAATAAGTGGCCTCGGAGAAGTTAATGTTAATGATTGGCGAATGAATACAATGTATAAAGGTGGTTATAAACCAGATGATCCTGTTATACAACATTTTTGGAAGGTAAATATGAGACATAATTATATAGCTCGCCGATCTTGCGTAGAAACTTTAGAAGGTTGAGAGGAGTACGATCGAACGAGACGTATTGATGGCCTTCACATTAAGAGCTGAGAGGCTATAAAATTTATTGTGATTTTAACTTTTTATCATACAATATATGTTACTAATAAGACGTTGGATCTTTGAGAATCCTCTTTAAGGCTAATATTAATTAATGCTTCAATGTATATATATATTTCAGGCTATTGGTTCACTCAAACCGGAAGAACGTACTCGACTCCTTCAATTTGTCACTGGTACATCTCGATTACCAATGAATGGCTTTCGTGAATTATGGGGTTCATCAGGCCCACAATTATTTACTATTGAAAGATGGGGAGATCGAACAAAATTACCACGTGCTCATACTTGGTTAGTTTCTTATTTCATTTCATAAATGAATAATATGAACATTAATTTGATTTCTTTTCTTTTCTTTTCTTTTAAAGTTTTAATCGTATCGATTTACCACCCTATGAGAGCTATCAAGATTTACGTCAAAAATTAATTCAAGCTATGGAAATGAGTGAAGCATTCGAGGGTGTTGATTAAAATATTGTTACTTTTTTTTCTATTGCTTCTCGTTTCTGTTCAATAGTTGCATGTCTTTCTTTTGGTTTTTCTCTTTTTTCTTGATTTATTTGCGTATTTATTCGATTAAATTCTTTGTACAAAACGAGACGAATATATCCGAAAGTTGTTCTGAAAATTTCGAATGTCTATGTACACAGTGAAAAACAAAACAGAAAGCATATATTCACCTGTACGTTACTAAGATTTTGTTATTTATTTTTTCTTTTCTTCTGTACACGATTGATGAATTCACGTTTACTCTCTACTATTGTGCATATCAATATAAACGGCCCGCCTCCCTCCTTATCTTTGACGCTACTATATTCGTTCTCTTTTAAATGTTATTCAACATTTCCTTTTGTTTCTAATTGCTCGGTGTGCTCTATCGAATTTGTTCCCTTTTTTTGTGCCTGCTGTTCTTATACGTACACTAAGACAATTAAGAGAACATGAACAACAAATGTAAACAAAAAACATAACAGAAAATATGAAAGACGTTTTTCTGTCTTTCAAAAAAAATACTATGTAAGTACTCATTTTCTCCTTTGTGGATCCTTCAAATAATGAATGGATGTTTTAATTTTCATGGAAAATTTAGAAGAAATTAATAATAAAACGTTTTATTCACTATCATTGGTTTTGTTATCTTATTCTAAATTTATGTTTATAATTTAATAATACTCCGTGAGTCTAATTAATATTCGAAAAATACTACGGTAGACAATCTGCTACTAGATATATTATCGAGCAAAACTCATTCAATTCACATCCTTCGAAACTAATTTTTTAGCGGAGTTCGGACAGCGCTTACTGTTATCGCAAATGGAATTTTATATTCAATCATCTATTGAGTACTTTTTATTGACGAGACATGATTTCCATTAGTGAATGAAACCATCAAATTCTCATAAGTTATGGAAATGATATGAGATCAACTATTCTCATATTCGATAATACCATATTTTGAAGGCCAAGTTATTTGTCTTATTGCTATTATTAATTACCATCGATCGATCGTATATTTCAGGAAGAATCGTTAAAATTTTGAATCTGGAATTCAATCAGACATTTATTAGTAGCTTACGAAAATTGTATTAGCATCTATCTGGTAGATTTAAAATAGTGATATGATTGGTAATGTGAGTCGATAGAAAATTTCATTACAATTTTGAGTTCCGTTCCAAACAATTATTTTTCTCGTGGTCTTATTCAGTTAGTCAACATACTTATTTTTTGCATAAAATTCATGAAAACATTCTTAAGATAATTCTGACACCATTTTCTTGAGAACTTGCATCCTAGAGAAAATGTCTATCGAAGAAGTCGAAGCTTATGTGTGCACAACAAAAAAACAACATCTATCCTGGAAGATGTTTTGACACCAACATGCATGAAAAGCAAATTAATTGAACAGTTTTTTATTTTTACTGTAACACATACTTGAAACACCATCTTGGCATTCACCTTTTACTCGACTATTTTATTGATATTACTTTCCATGAAATTATTTTTGATGATAATGAACAGGGTTGCCACCTGAAGAAGTCTAAATAGCGGAAAACTGATCTTAAAAAGCGGAAAATAGCGGAAAGAAAAACAGAAAAAGCGGAGGCTTATATTGTTGCAGATTTGTAATACTTCTGAGAATATTAGGCAATTTTTCATATTTATTGGATTTCTTTTTATTTCATCAAAGTTTCAAACATAAAAGAATGATGACTCACGGTATTTGTAAACAATAAGAATTGATTCAATAATATCAAATATTATTCTGTACGTATGTTTAATATGCAGCACGTTTGATACGAAAAAGCGGAAAAAAGTGAAAAAGCGAAAGAGGTGGCAACCCTGGTAATGAATCAACACGAACACATGTACATTAATATTACAATGCACTACGACAGAAGTGAACTACTAAGTACTTGATAGGAGAATTTTACATTTGCCTTATATGCATAAAATATATTATTATGAGATCTCGGTTCAAGTTCATAACCGACGGTCATATGGTCCATCATATTATCGAGTAAAATTCATGCTTTTATCCTCTTCTTTGATTTTCATTTATTCTACTTTAATCTCGATTCTCTTCGATTTGATGAATATTTTCTGTTAATAGTTAATCTATCAGAAAATTTCATAATTAATAGAATACACTTAAATTTATAGTAGATTCTATTTTTTTTAAAGATGTTCTTTTATTTAAACTTGAAATTATATAAATATATAGGCATATCATATACAATAGAATTAAGCAAAGAGAGATCAATGGTTCAATCTGTTATTTTCAAATGAATTTCGATGTTGTATCATTCTTTGCATCGACTGATTGTTGGCAGCAGGTCGTTGTGTTAGCGGTAAGAGTGATGATTTGTTCTGTCCACGTCTACGTAACTTTTGACGAATAAGTGTAATTATATTCTTAACAGCGTGACTCATCACACAATAACATAATGGATTAATAACTGAATTTGATAAAGAAATCAATTGTAAAATAGGATTAACATATAGTACGAGTGTCATTTTCCTATCGGAATTTGCCACATCATTTGCTAAGTCTATAGTTTCATCATCAATGCTTTCTATTTTGGTTCGATTTGTATATATATTGTCGGGCAAATAAGTATTTGATGTTATATCAATATAGATTGAAAGTATATTTGATGGTAATCGTGAGACAAAAAAGACAATTACTATTGAAAGATGAAAAGATAAATAATTGAATAGATAATGTGATTGTTTGGCAGAAAAAAAAGAAAAAGAAATTTTACCTAGAGTAATTAACAATTTTACAACACGTCTACGACTCTTCAAAAACCGACTTGCACGTTCAACATCTATAGTTGATCGACGGCTATTATTATTATTATTATTATTAATATTACTGTTGTTGCTATTATTTCCATTTATTCTTCCAATAACACTTCCAAGAATTCTATTGTGATTGGGCAAATATGTAAAACTTGAGCGTAATGTTCCACTTGTATGTAGACTTGAAAATTTTCCATGATGTGCTGATATTTGTCGTCCTTGTTGGCTTTGGTTTAAATTATTATTAGTATAAGTATTTTCTCCGAAATGTCTCCCAATAAGTGACGATGAACGACGACATGTTGTATGTCCTGTTATTGTTGTTGTCATCGTTGTTGCTGTTACAGACGATGACTTTTGTTTAATATCATTTATTGTTTTACTTCGACCGGGTCGACTATTGGATATTAGTTTTTTTCCAGATGAATTTATTAATGAACGATATTCATCTTGATTTTTTTGATCATTTTGTTGTTGCTGTTTTCGTTTAAAATCATTCTCATATGTTTTATGATAATGAATATAGTACGGTCGAGTTTTTGCAGATGTTGACCGTCGAATATCATTCATATCAACTTGAGGAGTATCTTCAGATATTGTTGAAAATCGTGCGATATTTGTAGTTGATGAGGATGATGACGACCATGACTTACGAAAATACGAATCAACAAACCATAGAGAAAAACTTATACGAATATAACAATATGTCATAAGTGTTAGCGGTATTATAAATAGTAGAAAAAGTAGAATAAAATCATACACTAATCGAGCATTCATATTTTGATGCCATTCTTCAGCACAGGCTGTTAACATTGTATCAAACGGATCAATGAGTCGATGATGTACGATTAGAGGAATCATTAGAAAAAATGCTACGAAAACAAAACATTCAAGACAATTAAAAATGGCAAACAACAAATTAATAACGTACAAGTAATCCATATTATTGCAATGATTGCAAAGATTCTTGTTGATGTACATAGTAATTTCGAATGAATAGGTTTATGTATAGCAATAAAACGATCAACACTGACTATTCATCGAAAAGAAAAATTTGTTAAAAAATGCAATCGAGAACTTTTATGATATATGACTATTCTTACCAGCCATTAATGTAAATATTGAAACGGCAACGGATGTTCCTAAACAAAGAAAGTGTGCTGTATATTTTGAAATATATCTTAAGTTTTACGTCAGTATATTTTACGATTGTAGAGGAAAATGACACTCATCAACCGAAATGTCCGTAGAGAATTGCTGTCATCTAAGATAAATGATAATGTTTTCTCATTTTCTCAAGTAAAACTATAGCTGAAGTTATTTTTAATCTTTGAATAATAATTAAAATGTACATATGAAATGAAAATGACAGACAGAGCAAAAAAAAAGCATCTGCGATATCGTCGGAAACCTAAGATAGAATAAACTTCTTGTCTTGTTGTTCTTCTAATCTTGTTCAAATCGAAAACCGTAATAAATCGAATTGTCTATCAATTTCTTATATGTCATCGTAATATGCAGTGCAAGATGTTGTTCGACTTCTAATGCACTAGTTCATCTTGTCTCAAAGGAATATGCGTCAATTAAATCTATTTTCGAATCAACACATTTCTCTCCCTCTATCTAAAAAAAATCACATATTAATATCAGATGCATCCATGTCTGTAGAAGAAGAAAAAATATATTTACCCTGTATAAATGGAACAAATCGACAAAAAAATTCTCCAAAAATCCAACGTTTATCATAATGGTGATAAGCATTTGGTGGTATGCAAATTAATGTTGCTAAAAGATCGGATATAGCAAGATTCAGTAAAAATCGATTCGTTAATGTACGCATTCGTCGAAATTTAATAATAACTATAATAACGAATATATTTCCGATAAGACCAACAAGAAATATAATAGCGTAAGCAAAGAAAAGTGTAAATGAAAATAGTACAGAGGTATTCGAATGAAAATATTTATCCCATAATGAATCGGATTCATTCGATGCATTCATATCCCCGTTGAAATCTTGTGACATAGTTCAATCTAGAAGAAAAACAAATTTTAAGTTTATGGTTGATCTACAGGATGAACTAAGTGATCATTCGACTCAATGATCAATGTCTATGAGAGCACAGGAAAAAATAAAGAATATTGGGCCATCAGAACTATTTATTACATTTTATCTGTTTCTTTTCACATGTAATAGGCAAACATTAGCTGCCACCACATTGATCTGAAATATAGAGCTTATGAAGAGAATCAAAGGATGTAAATAGATGTATCATAAGGTTCCTGCCGCTTGGCGTATTCTTCGTTCGTTTCCGTCTGAAGTTTACACTTCAGAACAAAAAAGAAACTGAGATAAGTAAAAAAAAGAAAATGATAGTTGATGCCTATGCATATAGATTATATCAATAAAAATAGTCATCACATGTTTTTTATTAATATTAAAAGCACACAATCAAATTTTTCGCAGAAAAAAAGAGATAAAATGAATAAGGGTATTTTTAGAAAACTAAAAAGTTTGTTAAAAAAAAAACACCAATTTGTAGAGAATGCAATAGTTTGTTTGTAAGAACTTACCTAATCTCATATACAATAATAAGAGAAAGGAGAGAGAAAAAATAGAAGAATAGAAAAGTTCTTCTTGTAGATTCTTTTATTGACGATGATAACGATAATGATGATTTCTTTGTGACATCGGTATTAGCCTCTTTTCTTCTTCGTCTTTGTTTCTCGCCTATTCGTATTCACAAAGAAACAAGAACATTAAAGTCATAGTGATTCTTCATTAATGCGATGCGAAGCAGAAAGAAGCATTTCTGTAGTGCGTTGCGAATTCTTTTTTTCTTTCTTCTTTTACTTGAAATCGCACGCATCGCAATCCGTCGTTTTCTGACTCGATGATCTCGAGAACGGAAAATCGTACATAATTGGTTAAAACATGAGACCGAAGTATCGAGGTCGAACTGAGAACATATGTTTTCCAGTGTTCAACCTGAAGTTCCGCTCGCTCAGAAATGTTGTTCCAAAATGACGAAAACGAAAGAAACTTATGAAGAGATAATTAAAACTAGATGGTATTGGAATTTCACTTGTATACGAAATGCGATGCGAAGCATTAATTCGTATCTCTTATGGAAAATCTTCAATTCAGAGAAATATTGAATACTTTTTACATAGCCGTAATGATATTCATCACTCTGAAAACTCTATTCTTACTTAGCGATACATTCCTAAATGATTATTTATCTCCATGATTCATTATCTTAGATCATCTGTAAATGAATAGAGTACAGTGGCTAACATATGCTGATGACGTCATTTTAATTATCTCGCAATAAATTTCTTTCATTTTCATCATTTTCGAACAAAATTTATGAGAAAGCGGAACTTCAGATTCAAGATCAAGGAGGAAGCGGTGGGCTTGACGTAGAAAAGTACGTCAAAGTACTTCAAACTAGACTACTTGAAGTAGCTCAAAGTACCACCCTAATAGCCCAAAGCAAAACCAAGTCGCTTAAAATATCCTCAAGTAACTTCCGGAAAATTTGAAGTTGAAAAGTACTTCAAAGTAAGCTACTTCAAATAGTTGAAAGTAACTTGAAATCCAAAAGTCCGCCGTGTCCTCCTTGTTCAAGATTCTAAAACAGGTGTGAGAAGTTCGATCTTGATACTTCGATCTCACGTTTCAACCACGTTTCTACGATTTTGGGTTCTCGAGATTATTGAATCACAAAACGACGAAAACAATGCGTACGGTCAAGGAAACTAGATGGTATTCAAGTTTCACTCGAATGCAAATGCAATGCGAAGCTCAAATCGGATCTTCACGAAAAATCTTCAATTCAGAGAAATCTTGAATACTTTTTATGTCGACATGATGAAATTCGTCACTGAGAAAACTCTATTCTTACTTAGCGATACATTCTGAAGGGTCGATTTCGATTAATCGATTAATCCATGATTCATTATCTTAGACCAGCTGTAAATGAATAGACTACAGTGGCTAACATATGTTCATGACGTCACTTTAATTAGCTTGCAACAAATTTCTTTCATTTTCGCCATTTTGGAACCATATTTGTGAGTGAACAGAATATCAGAATAAAGAATAGAAAAAATATGTCAGAAGTTCTATCTCGATACTTTCATCTCCGGTTTCAATGAGTTTTTTATGACTTTCTGTTCACAAAATCATATCAACACAAAATGACGATTCGCGATGCATACGCCGAGAAAGTAAAAGAAAAACAAATTGCGACGGACTACATAAATGCTACGCTAATGGCGTCATCAGTATATGTTAGCCACTATAGTCTGTTCATTTACACAGCTGATCTAAGATGATGAATCATGGAGATAACTAATCGATCAATGAAAATCGATCCTTTTGAATGTATCGCTAAGTAAAAATAGAGCTATGGCTACATAAAAAGTATTCAAGATTTCTCTGAAGTGAAGATTTTCCGTGAACATCCGAAGCTTTGCTTCGCATTGGATTTTGTATACTAATGCAGCTCGGATACCATCTAGTTCTATTTGCGATTCCAATCTATGTGAATGCGTAATAGGAAACTTTCACAGACATATAGTCGGTCGCACCAGCTTGCTTTTTCTCTTTTATATTATTGTGTCAAATCATGACATGTCTCTATTTCCGTCCATGTTCTTATATTGTTGTGTTTTCATTGAAATCCGAACGAAGAGAACGAGAAAGAAAAGCTACGTTCTATTGAAATGAAGGCGGTCGACTAGCTCGTACCTTGAGGACAGAGTTTTGATAAATCTTTATTTCGATCAAGAATGATTAACTATCTTGTATGATTCCAATTCCTTTGAACTAATGAAATAGATATGTTTAGAATATCATAGCCTAATTAAAATAATATTAAATGTTTTTTATGAATTTCATGATAACTTATAGATGAATGAAATGAATGTAGATCACTTTTGATTGAATTTATTAAAAATAAAACTTCTGTCGAATATACGATAAGAAGCTAAGTAGATTAAAAGAAATGGAAAAAGTTGTAAATTTAGAATCGCTTAGATACAATATCATCAAATTTTATACTAATCTTTACTATACCTGATGAAAGTCATTCTCTAGTTCAAAGGAGTATTTGAAATTTTATCTACTGTTCATTCACAATCTTGTGATCTACGTCGAAATGAATGTGGAAATCCACAACAAAACAGCAATCAACAACATGTATTATAAAACCTTATTTATTATTCTATGAATGCACTGTATTGATTAGATTTTTTAAAATTAACATGATCAACTTCGCCCTACAAAATAAGTATTCTTCAGGCGATATATTTCTTTTTGCTTTCTGTATACAATCTTTTAAATATTTTTATGTAACAAACAATCTCTAATGACAGTATCATTAATAATTTGATAGTTACTTCCTTTAAAACAACACTAAGACGATTATACACCGAGATAATATTTTTGTTACTTGTTTTAACTTCAATATGATGTAAAAAGTTAATAGGCATATTTCATAAATGGCATTGTTTATTTGAATTTGACTCTAGGCGACATGAAACTATTGCACAACCATTAAATCCAGATGTGTGCATGCGTGTGACATAAAGAAACATGCAAATTTATCATTCTTTGTCAATAAAGTTTCCTTTTTTTGTTCATGCAAGAGCGCGTCATGTGTATCGACAGTCATGTCTCGAATTTTTGTTCGCTTTGATGAAGAATTTTTACAACAACTGCCACGGAAATGTGTGATGCTTAAGTGATGGATGCAAACAAGATACTTTTATTTAAATCAATATATTCCGTACGAATTAAGTGACAAATATTTTACGTCTACTTTTTATTAAGTTAGTTTGAGATTTGATCATCAAGTTAAATATTTACTCTGTACATTTATTGGAACTAATTAAAATAGATTAATGAATGAAAATATAATAAATTATTAAAACGCAAGCTATCACTTCGTTCTCTATTTTATTTGACTAATACAATAATCGAATAATCTCGATTCTCTCATGTTCATTCGGAGTGTAAAGTTCAAGATTAACTATGATCCGAAAATAGTTCTTCATATTATAATGTGTGCACTAATTTGCTTGCTTATATAGAAAAAAGGCGATCATGAAATATTATCTTTTATGGCTTTTTAATTAGTAATTAAATGAGATCTAGTAAATATTCGTAATATCAAGTCTAATTAATTTTGTTGCCTATATCTTAAATCATTACAATAGGGAAGAAAAGAATTTCATCAAGGGCCTTTCGAACTCTATTTGAAATAAAGAAATATCAGAAGGAAACACAAACTTTGATAAAATGTTTTGTTTGGTCTTCAAAAATATTCGTTCTTACTGTAACTCTCTCAATGATTTGTTTGATACTCGATAAACGTTTTTTCTTTTGATTCATATGTACAGTTTGATCTATAAATCTCATCAGTGTTGCTCGGTTGCAATATTTTTTCAATGTACATAGTTTTAAACATAATGCTTTTTTCTTTTTTTTTCTTTCATTTGAAAGGCAACAACAAGTGTACATGTACATTTATATTCCAAGATAGAGACAAATGGCTATGGACTTCGAACCTTCACGTTCATTACCAAGATGTCGTTTCGGACAACTATCTAAAAATATGTTCTTTACAAGACATGTTGCACAACCGAGATTTTTACGATTTATAACAGGTAATCAATCGATTTATTGAAATGAAAAGTGTTATTTTTATTTAAAATTTGAAATTTTTAGGGGCTTCTGGTCAAAGAGTATGTCATGTTCGAGAACAACCACTAGCTCTACCAATTAGTACGACGGGTGATTTAACAAAATCATTAATGTCTGATCCACGTTTTTGCATTGATTTTGCACCACAATCTTACAATGAAACATTGTTACGATCTTATGCAAATAAAATTGAACCAAAAAAACGTCGTGAACGTTTACTTCCTCCTATGCCAGGTTGGAATCCAACTGGAACGGTAAAATTTTCTATTAGAATAATTGCTAATGATTCTAGTTTAATTGTTTATTCTTTTTTTCTTTTAGGTAGGTGAGTCTTTATTGATAATTCATAACAATAAATTTTTGTTTGTTTGTTTGCTTGTTGACTATCAGTCGTAGACACGGATAATTGGAGACGTGAATTAGCACGTATTGCTGAAATGGTTGGTTTTGTAACATCGGATGATCTAGTTGAACTAGAAAATCGAAAAGAAACACCTGTGACACTACCACAAATATCAGCAACAACACCAGCACCAGCGCCAATAACACCGCTACCAACATCTGCTAGTAAAAGACCGAAGAGTTCTGGTCAGTATAGTCGACAATCAGGTCGATGGAATGAAACACCGAAATCTGCAAATCGTATTCGATCAGCAGCAGGCCGACGTACACCTTTTAAGTCTTATTTACCTAATCATCTAGTTTGTGTTGATGACCAAGAACGTGAAATGTGGGTAAGAATCAGTATGTAATAATACTTTGGATACATTTAATTTTTCTTTTTCTTTTGTCAACGGTTCATTTTCTAGATGATTCAAGTACTTAGTCAAATATTAAAAACGGACAATATCAGTGAAATACAATCATGGCTTGTCTCTTCCGGTCCTAATGGTTTGTTCTGTTGTTTCTTAAATGTTTATTTAGTAATAAATGTCATTTGACTATAAATTTTTAAGTATAAAGAAAATGACAATTAAAGTGGGCCATAGGGTGTACTCTATAGACAATGACAGATGATTAGACAGAGCTTACTAATCGTAAACCTTCTGTGACGATTATAACTATAGTCCTATTGAACTAATTCTGTTCATGTTAATTTAACAAAAGAAAAACATCTTACTTAAATATGCAAGTAGTTTCATCATGTTCAACATTTTACACCTATTTTTGACTCTATGACTATTTCAATATAATATTGATAATTAGAAAAAGAAGCTGTACGTCAACTTATCACGGCAGCAATCAAAGGACTTGAAGAGAATGGACGAATTCAAACTCAAGATCGTTTAAACGGCAATGTTAAAGCAATTCAAGTAAATATGGATTCGTTTGGCTCGTTATTAGCAAATAGGTACATTGAAAGAACAACAGACACTTATAAAGCATCTTTTGTTTTTTCTTCAAATCTATTAGATTTCCTCATGTATCGTCAATGGTGATAATAGTTCCACCGAATGGAAATCCATCCAGACCTTTGTCTCGTCCTCGCACAGCTCCTGCAACGCAAGCAACTGCTGCACAATCCAAAGCAGATTTTCATAGTAAATCAGCAGGAGGATTTCAAAATAATCTTGAAACAACCGATGAAAATTCTGAATTAATGTTAACGATGACGGAGTCAATCGTACTCGAACCAACGCCAGTTGATGTTAAATGTGACATTCAAATTCTTACATTAGATGATAATGATAATGGTAATAAAAGTCAACCCACTATCATTGAAGAAAATGAAAAAACGCCATTTTAAATCAATCAAACAAAACAACATGAACTTCAATTCAAACAAAAAAAAACCATTTTCTAATTTTATTTTGTAATACGACTTATCCACATGAATAATAACTAATGATGTTATCATGGTTTTATATTTTAGTTTATCTATATCATAGAGAAGATCTTTTGAGTTATAAAGAATAATTTTTGAGACTTGTATTCGTTGAAAATTATGAATAAGATAATTTAGTAGTGTCAGTATGTTGATATGGTTTTGTACGTATATGTAAATGACTGATAGCATCATCTTGATTTATCATGGCTTTTTGTGTCTTTTGTAAACCCATCACAGCTGCTGGACCAAGCTATAATGAAAAATAGAATAGAATAAATTAGTCATTCAATGAAGATATCAGAAAATGAGAACGATAAACATTAATGAATTCCGAAGAAATTACAGCGAAGTAGTTTTCAAGAAACAAATTGTCAGTGTGACCGCTTCACTTTTTCTCGACTGAAACATCATTTCGAAAAGCGTATGATGGATATGGCCAGCTCATAAAAAGTAAAATTTAACATCAAATAGTAAACACTAATAAGTAAGACAGATATTCTTTAGGATTTGTAACGGAAATATTGTCATCCATGAAGTTTTCTATTTTCCAAATAAGAAAAATAATTCATTTTCTGCTTCGAGAAAATTCGATGAAATTTTAATTCGATCGGTGCATAATTGAAGTAAACGAAAGCTTGATAGATGGCTTCGAAATCTAGAACTAACAAGTAGAATACTTATCCAGTAGCCGATTTAGTAATTTATGTGATTTATCTGCACCGTGACATAAATCCTTATAGTGACATCGAAATATGTTTATTTTCTTTCTTTTAATTACATAAAATTTATTGGCTGCATTGATAAAATGAAACATCTTTATCCAAGATTCTCGTAAATATTCAATATCATGATACAAATACATTTGATAAACCGGACACGAACGATAAAGATAACTATCAATAGCAATAGTTAAATTTTCTTCATTATAACGATCAGATAAACAAGCAATTAAACAAGAAAGAATTTGTGTTGAACGTCGAATTACAACATGGCAAATATATTCCATATAGATTAAACTTATTTTTTTAATTTTCTTTAAATCCAATTTAGTTAAATAAAATTTTAATTTTGAATATTTACCCTGTAAAAGATATGAAATAAATTTAAAGTCTATCGAACCCTGCTCAATCAATTTCGAGTTTGACCACAATTCATAGGGTAATAATTTTTCATGAATACATAATTCAACTATTGTTAAGCGTATAATTTCAAGTAAACACAAGTCACATGTAAATATATCAAAATAATTAACATTTAATCGGCGCATTACATTTATATCGATCGATGTTAATAATGTTTGAAATAATGCGTGACTTTTTATTGATTTATTCGAATGTAGAAATTGAAAATTAAACGAAAGAATTGTTTGATAAAGTGCACGTAATTCTTTTTGTTGAAAAATATTTTTTGAACGTAATATTTCTGTATCTTCAACAAATGATAATTGAAATGTATGATTAAATATAATTGAAATTAACGTATTTGGATATTCAAATGCTACCGATATTAATGCAGCAACACTTTCTTGCATACATGCTGTTAAATCTATACGATAATTCAATATGTAGCGTTGAATTGATTGACGAAAAATATGTAAAAAGTCGCAATTAAGTAAATCAGGACAATGAAAACGATTCGACCAAGATATTATCTCAGCATGATTGAGCTCATTTTGTTTTATAGGAAAATGAACAAGTAAACCAAGTTGAATTATTTGAGGAAGTTTTTCGTTTAATGAAATCTAAACTTCATTATGAACGAGATTTATATGAATTTAAATAGTTGCTCAAAATTTTAGTCGTATGAGGTAGTATTTGAATTTTTCTAGTTAAAGTCAAAGATTAGTTTATTTTAATGACTTTAAAGTTTGCCTATTGTTGTTTACGATAGAATTTTTAAGTGACTTTTTATATTGCAATATTTAAGGATGAACTATGAACGAGTCCGTGGTTTCAATTCAAACAGTGAAAATTGATTAAATTTGCAGGCGATATACGATAAAAGCTAAGAGACATGGAGAAAATAGTTCACGTTCAAATATTATACTCTGAAAACAGTTAGCTACAGAAAAAAATGATACCAGGTTACTGATAAAGTCAATTCACCTGTTCGAGAAAATCTTTTAATCCAATAGTTAATTGGTCGACTAACAAAGTACCATTACTCTTGCGTATTTCTTCAGCTAAATTATAACCTCGACTATGTAAAATATCATAGGATGGTATTTGCTTTCCAAGTAAAGAAACAAGATTATATCGTACATCTTCAATAATATTTCCTAGTTCGATAATAATAAAGATTCCTTTTTCATTACGACTAGGTAATGCATTAACATGTGTTAATTGAAATTTAATATCAGTTCTATTATGATCGGGATGGTTGCCTTCAATGACATAATCAAATGCTGATGTTATCATATTTGCAAAAGATATTTGAATCGTATTTATTGTTGAATCATTTAATATGAAGCCCTGCTTTTCACAATAATTATGTATGCGTTGTAATGTCATGTGACCAGTTTTATGAGATCGAAAACAGCATAGATTTTTGTTATAAACACGATGAAAAATTTCTTGAAATAAATTATTTGAGCAATTTACATTTTTCCATTGTTTTCTCTTCATTAAGGCAAAGTGTTGAGTCATCGTTTAGACTTTAATTAAGAAATTCAAATAAATATACGAATTCGCGTTTCAAAACTGATTCCATATAACGAAAAAAAAGCATCATTCATTCAAAAACTTTATTGAAATTATAGCAGCACTCAATTCTCTATCAAAACCATATACTAACAGAAAATATTCAATATTTCCTTCTTATAAAATAACGATGAAACTTGTATAATTTCAAAAAGAGAAGTAAACAAAATGCTTAATATATTAATATGCAAAGCATGAAACATTAAAAATTTCCAAGGACACAACACAGGGATTCTATATTTATTTGAAAATATATAGATCTACTGAATGTTTTTCTCGAAGAAAGTGATTGACCAGTAAGAACTCGAATTAATGAAGAGTAGTTAGCGCATTAATATTGAGATAAAACAACACATATCATGTATCTCATAGCGATAAAAATAATAATTAATTCTGTCAGGAAATAATTTCAGATTTTTATTAATATTCGTTTTTTACTTAAATGATGGCAATTGTGAAAAATGAGAAAATAAGTGATTTGTGTTTTCGTAATATAATATTTTCCATTAAAAACTCTTAGTCATCCTACTCATAAAGACAACGCTTAGATTGAACGATACAAATGGTACAACGATATCTATAGATAAAATAATAATAATAATAATAATAATAATAATATAAATAAAGTAATCAGAAATTATTAGCGTACGGAATATTTACGCATCGTTAATGTTACTAGCCGTAAATAAGTCATTTATTGAAGCGTCAAGATGAATATTTTGTTAAGCGAAAACAATAGCTATTTAGTATTCCGATTTAGTCTTTTTTTCAGTAGAATGGAAACATTAAAAAATGATATCAAAGAAGGGCGGGTACCAATGCGTGAGGTTAATCTTGTGGATGGTTTATTACTGAACATTGGATGACGTCTGCTTCATCTGCTTGGAATGATGTTTCAGAGAATATTGCCAATCTAGGAGAATATAAAACAATGGAATATCTAGGTAGAATTAGTTTATTTTCTGTTTTGTCATTTATTGTATATAAATGCGTAGGCCACGACAAGGATGATATTCAATTTGAACAACATCGTGATACATTACATTACTGAAGAAGATTTTCGTGATATTGCTGCAGCTAACATGAATACAGTTCGTATTCCTGTTGGCTATTGGATAATTGGCTTTGATAATCAACCAGGTGGTGATCCAGATGGTTGGAAAGTTTATGCACCTGGTGCAGTTAACTACAGTGGTGTGAAAAATTATAGACTCACCCTACTCCTGTGCCCTCTGTCACTTTTTTTTCTCTATTAATGTTGATTTGTCATTGCAAATTCAACGCCAATATATAGATTCAGATGTGCTTTTTCAACATTCATTGCAATGAATGTTGAAAAAGCACATCTGAATCTATATATTGGCGTTGAATTTGCGATGATAAATCAACATTAATAGAGAAAAAAAAACGACAGAGGGCACAGGAGTAGGGTGAGTCTATAATTTTTCACACCACTGTATATAGAAGATATTTTCAATCTATACTATAGTTGGGTATATCATACTGAAAAAAATAGATACATGACGAGTAAAATAATACCAGAGAAAAAAAGTAATCAATAGAGCACCTAGATCTCCTCAAAATTATTGAAAACAAAAACAACGTATGATGATTCAATTCGCCGTACATTTATTAAATACCTAGTCGAAAGTATTTTTGTGCTTTCCGCCATCTTCGATATAAAATATTTCTCCTAGTTTACCATTTTACTTTCTTTTTAATGAAATGTCAAAAAAAAAAGAAAAACCTTATGAATCTACTATGTCAGATTCATTATGTTCTTCCTTGACTGGGTTCACTAACAACACAGGAAGAGTATGACGTGTGATTCATATGAAAAAGCAAAACTTTAAAATTAATATTCAAGTTACTATGGAGTCTTTTTTTTAATGTAATATTTTAACAAGAAAATATTGTTTACAGTTGGGCCTTGAAAAACAAAGTTTTATGGAATCCTTAAACACACCCACAAGATCTACTGCTTCATAGGTGCAAAAATGATGATAAATACATATTCTTTCTGAACTAGAGCTTTACTTTCTTTCTTTCTTTTTCTTTTGAGTGCTAGAACATCAACAAGACGGTAGTCAGCTCTAATAATATTCTAGTGAGGTGTTTATCGTAGACCGAAAGTTTCTGATGTATTCATTTTTGTAGAAAGCTTTTTAATGCACTACTTGAAAAAAGCATGTGTTGAAAAGGCGACGGATTGTCGTATGGATTCCTTCGTTCTTGAGAATATGTTATTGTTTTTCTAGCAACCGTAATTCTTTCAGTTTCACTTTCGTAAATCAACTAAACTTTCAATTTTTCAGGCTAAAAAATTCAAATATGTTGTTGAAAAGAAAACTGATTCTTTTCCAAAGGGGCCTATCTAACAGTTTCCAAGATAGGATCTAATGTAACATTAGCATAAATCCAATAGTGACTGATTTTTATGAACGGAATCTTTCAATACTGGTGCCACGAATTTAACACTATTAGTCTTTGGGCTGAGTCGTTACTAGAGACATGTACTCTACAAGTAGATGTATAAAGTTTTCGAATATTTTTTATCTTTCGATTGAAATATAGTAACCGAATGAATATAACTGAAAGATTCGTGTCGTCTAGCTTATTTATTCTTACTATTTTCATTCATTTGGACTGCTGGTTAACATACAAAATACATAATCAATTCCGTGTTACTAAATCTTCTAAGTAAAAGTACCACAAAAATAAATAAGTCCAAAACGTGCTGCAATAATTAACTTAATCATCGGAACAACTAATAATTAAGAATGTTGAAAATGAATTTTTTCGCCATTTTAAACCGTTGTATTTATAGAAATGCCGTAGAATCATTTAGAAAAATTAAAAAAACAACGAGTCGAAGATATTAAAATGTAAAAAACATACATTTTAGGATAACATTTTTCATGAAGCATAAAAGTTATTAAACTTTGAGCTAACCTCAGTTTGTAACTAATCAAAATTATCGATCGGTATTCATTGTAATCTCTTCTGGAATTTATTTCGAGGAAAAGAAAAGAAAATCAATTCATCCTATACGAACACCTGAATTGATTCAAAAGACAAATTCATTTCCGAGTGTATATATTTGATTGTTTCCAAAACTGCCATGTCTAAATCATTTATTAGCACCGTTTTCCTTTTTTCATATCATCGAAATTGACTGTCAGACGTGCCTGGTGAGTAACGCAAATGTTAGCATCGTGGTAATCATGAATATGCTATTAATCTTTCTGAAAATTGATAAAAATTCAACGAAGCTAATATTATCGAGATATGATAAGGTTAATTATTCAAAGTGAAATGTTTTCCTTTCTCGACTGCTAATCTTTCGGATGATATGAAAATGAACCAACAGAATAATTACCCTTTTGATTATAAAAGACTGAACATATTACACATTAGCAAAACTATATCTTTATAAGACTGATTATGTTTGATCAATATCATTTCCAGTGCTAAACTTTAAATGTCATTCTGAATCTTTGAATAGATCTAGATTTGAGTTTATCATCATCAGATAAAGTTCATACGAAACGTCAAAATTTTCCTCAGCATTTATTCTCTCTGTTTTTCTGAAGACACAATAAATGTCCGAGTGAACCTTTCCCGAACAAGAGATCATCGGATATTTTCAAACTAATTTCTATTAAATTCTTCGGCAAATGATTAGCGAAAAATTATGCATCCATATATTGTCATTTTTCTCTATCTACATTTCTTTCTGCATGTGACGACATAATTGTATCAACAACTATAACAAAATAGGCAAACTATGGATGTGTCTATCCGCATATGTATACTCGGTGACAGGAGTCTTATAATGATACAAAGATAAGCACAAGTCAATTTTCCTTTTTTTTCATATATCTTTTTCTTTCTTGTCTACCCGTTAAAATTGTGCTTATCTTTGTTCGAACTTCTTCTTTTTTTTGATTTCTTCATCAAATTCTCATTTGTCTTGATTTATACAGCTTCTTCTGTTTATCCCATCATCGGTTGCAGTTGTCATTAGTATCTAATAAGAACGTAAAATACAATCATCTTCTAATTGAATTTGAGACTGATATACAATAGTGTCGTTTATATTATGCATACATTTCTAGAGAGAGAGAGAGAGCGCGAGCGAATACAATCCACTGGTGAATAACTGCCATTGGGAATTATTTGCAAGACTAAGAAAATTTCCTTTTTTTTTGTTTTAGATGTTATCAATCTTACTTTTGAGTTAATTCATTCATTGAGCCCGTACATCTTCGTCAACTAGGCAAATGTCAACACATCTTTTACGTTAGATATGGACGCATAGGGAAAGCCAGCCCATCGTTCTTTATCACTTTCCTTTTATGATGAAATATGAAGTAAAATTTTCCGGTATTCAAATAATCTCATTCGTCAATTCCTTTCTACATTGTTCTTCAGTACAGTAGAAAATTTCAAGTAGAGACTTAGAAGCAAACCCCCACTTTTGATCCGAACTATTATCTCCAAAAGCAAAATACCATGCAATATGAGTCCATAGAACTATTCTGATTTGAAAATAACTTGGATAGTCATGATTGCCACTGGCCTTTGCAGTCAATTTTAATAATCAGTTATAATTAGATTTTGATATGATCCAACAATTCGATTGGTAGAAAACGTGAGATGAGAGAGAAAGAGAAAAATATGCTAAAGTTAAGTTGATGTTGATGCTCGTTTACAAGTAAGAGAACGAATGATAACGATTGTCAAGTCGTCATATACGTATGAGAATGTTTCCGCAAGCAAGTCAAATAGGAGATAAACAATTCACTGGATGACGTTGATGAGTCGTCATTGTTGATGATAGTAGGAAGAGCGAGCCATATAAGAGAAAAGCCAACTGATTTACATCGTGTACCAATCGCTTTTTTCTTATATATACATATTATTGCCTGCGGACGAACCGAACAAATGATATCATCTTATCATTTCTCTTGTTCTCTCTTTCTCTTTCTCTTTCTCTCTCTCTTCTTTGCTTTTACTCAACAATAATTTTCTTCTATGGACAGCAATCCTTTAACACCACGTGCTAGTAGTTTCAGTATTGCTTCATTGATTACATCAGAGTACTGCGATGATGAGAATAGTTTATATCATTCTATGACAAATTCAATTCCATCAAATTTTTATTCTAACAATTGCTCATTCAATCAAATCCAAAACGATACTCATCCGAATTCAATTCAACAAGAACTTGATCATTTTCATTCAGCTACATTATCAGAAACAAATAACGGCGAATATCATCAACAACAACAACAACAACAACAACAACAAATACGAAGAAGAAAAACTCGATCAACAAATTATAAACAAATAAAAACTCTTCAAAAACCAACATCAACATCAACAATAACAAATCGAATGGACGGTTAGTAATAGCTATGTACAATGAAACCGAAATCGATTTGTAGAATTTTTATTATTTAGATTACATTCAAATAGCAACCGAAACTATTCAATCGACAACCAATATAAATAAATCTGGCAACGAAAACATGTCCAATGGCAATAATGAAATGAAAAAGCCACTTCATCCTAAATTAGCACATATAAAAATGGTTCTCGAATCGAAATCACTATGGGATGAATTTGATAAACTTGGAACAGAAATGATTGTTACTCGATCTGGAAGGTAAATTATTCAAACAATTCATTCTTCTGTCCATAGGTGTAATTAGGGTACATTGTAATAACGATTAAACATAATTGAGATGTTTGTATTTAAAATTAAGATATTAGAACTAAAACAATAGATAAGATTGATACTAATGATTCAATCGAATTTCAATCTCTTGGGACATCCGAACATGTGCAATTCAATATCGATTATCGATTATTTTCGAAAGAAGAACAAAAAATCAATAGATAATTATTTATTTTTGTTCATAGACGAATGTTTCCAATTCTGCAAGTAAAAATCGTGGGCATGGATCCAACCGCTACTTATATACTTATGGTGGATTTTGTACCATTAGATGATAAACGTTATCGATATGCATTTTATAGGTAAAAAATATTTATTTTCTTTCTTCAGAAGACAAAACAAAAGCTCGGCAAAATTTTAATTTAGCTCAAGTTGGGTTGTTGCTGGTAAAGCTGATCCACACGGTCCAGGTCGTTTTCATGTTCATCCTGATTCACCACAAGTAGGTTCATGTTGGATGAAAAATATTGTTTCATTTGATAAACTTAAATTAACCAATAATTTACTGGACGAAAATGGACATGTAAGAAACAAAAGAAAATTCTCTTCGGATTTGATTTATTCGATTTTTTTCTAACTAAAGATTATACTCAATTCAATGCATCGTTATCAACCTCGTATTCATTGTGTTTATTCGCCATCGGGCAAAACTGATGAATCAATCCTACAACAAACACAAACATTTCGTACATTTACGTTTTCTGAAACAACTTTCATTAGCGTTACAGCCTATCAAAATCATCGAATAACTCAATTGAAAATAGCTTCAAATCCATTTGCTAAAGGTTTTCGTGATTGCGAATCGGAAGATGGGTACGCAAAATTGTTGTATGAATAATTTTCGAAATAGAATCTTATTTTTTTCTTTTTCTTCTTCTTTTTCTTGTCCTAGTATGATGGATGTTATGAAACAATTCAATTCTAATCAACGCTTACTTCGTTCACAGCGAAAATCACCGAATACGCAAATGAATTCATTTAATACAACTGTTGAAAATACACCTTGTTTTCTAACTGATCCGCAAGATTCAACACTGAATTTTATGTCACCAACAACATACTCATTAGTCAATCATGATCTAGCAAATTATGCTGCTGATGCTTTTGTTTATTCACAATTGTCTGATTTAAGTTATCGACGTGAAACATCATCATCATCATCAAGTTATCATACAACACGGATGAGTCCATATGCACGGCAAACATTTTATCCAATGTATACACAACGTGAGATTCATTCGCCATCATCATCATCTTACAATAGCTGATTATGAATGAACAAAATCTAAAAACAAAAACACAATTTCATATTTTTCCTTTTTGTGAGCTTTTTGGTCAGATGTGGGCTTTGCTTTTTCTGTTTTTTTTTTTATAGAACAGCACATATTGTAATTACATCCTTACTAAATAAAAAAAAACGATTTTCTTCTTATTCATATATCAATACATATATATATATATTGATATCGTATATATTCATTCATCTTTTTTCTTCTTCTTCTTCTTCTTCTGTCTATTGATATGATAAGTAACTGCATGTGTTTATGCGATGTCTATCTCTATCTGTCATAATTATTGTTGAGATTAGAATGTGCATGCATACTGTGATGTGTTTATATATAGATCTATATGAGCGTGAGCTAGTTGTGCCAATTAATTGGCAACAAAACGAAATTTGATTGTTTGTTAGTTTATATATAAACACTAGATCAAATAAGGAAAAGAGATTTATTTTCTTAAATACATGAATGGAACTAATTATAAGTCTGTTGTCTGGACCATTAGTGAATGATTTTAAAACGAAATGGAAAAAGTAATAAGTACTTAGCCAAAATTATATTTAGTATTTTCGGTAGTTGTTTGTACACTTTGAATAATAATACATCGTTATCGACAATGTTGATATTCGTTGTAATGAATTCAGTGGCGGATCCAGAAAATCTGTTAGGGGATGGCGCTCCTGGCCAAAAAACAGTTTTCCAAGTCTAATTGAGGCAGAACGACTATTTTCTGTTTCATTTCTGCTGGGAAAAATCGAAAAAAATTTCTTAAGGGGAGTGGCGACCGCCGGATAGCCCAACTGGTAGATCCGCCACTGAATGAATTATGTCTTTTGTCATGGACATACAGGCATATTTAGAAGATAGATATAAGAAATTCCTTGACCGAAGTGTAATCGTGGAGTTGAATAAAAAATTCTAATCTGACAAATTATTTATTTGATCGAAAATGAAAGACGTTATTTGTTTCTTTTTCGATTATTTTCCCGCATCGAATACTAAACGATAAAAAAATTACGATATCGTTTTAAAGAGAGATGCATGGGTTTCATGAAGTCCGTCTTTGCACGTCAACTGAAAACTTGTGCAGCAAAAAGTCATATATCATAATGTCGACTCAAGTGATTTTTAAGTTGGATGTTCTAGAACTAAGTGTTTCAACTTTGGAAAATTTTATTATTCACGGAATTCTACTAAGCTCAAAAGAAATTCGTAGTTCTCAGTTATTGAATCAATTACATCTTATTTCGAGAAAAACAAATATGAGATTAATGAAAAAACAACTTAAGCTATTAGATATCATTTGATTCTATATATTGACTATGGCTCAGTCATTACAGCAACAAATTCGATGTCTCATAAATTTCATTCTCATGAATTCGTATACGAATTCTTTTCTCTTCATCATTTTGAGAAGAGATACTTATAATTTTAATAATCATTTTCTTTTCTTCTATTGTAATTTTACACCATTCTTACCGAAAGGTTTCGATCGACGAGAATATGATATTTCGTCCTACATCATCGTATACATCGACAAAAGCAAGAATGATTATTCTAAAGGCGTCACAGGGTTCTGCACGTGGGTTGATTGCTTTTACAGGTTTTTCTAATCCGAAATAAAATATTAGTCATAGTCAAATTATCAAATTATGCAGTTTCCAATATCTTCAAGTGCTGTCTCGTTGACTAAGAAAGTAAAGTTCTGTATGAAAAGAGTCGAGGCTTATTTCCAATACCATCGAACCTTATTCGTACTCTTCGGTTTCAACCATCCTACATAATATATTCAAAGAAAAGTATCTAGTCTTTAAAATTGAACATAGATGTTTCCCTAGAGCTTTTTCCATAGTGATATAAATATATGAGCATTGGTGATGAAATATTGCTTGGTACTATTCTCACAAATTAAAACCCATCATATTTTATATGAACGTATGTAGATTTTATTGATTTGAAAATAATACTGAATCAATACATGGTCTTATATCAAACAATAAAATATTGAATAAAGAGAAAAAATAAAATAATTAGTATTATTATTATCGATAGTATAGATGATTTTTAAAGATTAAATATTGCTTTCATTCAAACAATAGTTATAGTGAAACGCATGCCATTAGTTAAATCAATTTATCGTCTTACAATTCGTCATTTTTTCATCTTTTCCTTCGTAATTATTACTTGTAGCATTATTGGCTTTAATTTAAAACAATATTTTGAAGAATATTTCATTGATTTCAGTGAATATGATGATAAAATTACGATCTGGAGTAATGATTATCACATTAGGTAAACAACTTGAGCTTATCGATAGTTTTTCAAAGGAATTTTCTATTTTTAATTAGTCCAATAAATGATCTTAAACATTTATTAACACCATTGGGCGTTCGTTTTATTGATAAAAGTTTGTCAGGTGCATGCTATTTAACAAAAACATGCGCAAAGAATCTTCGTATCATATCATCAGCGAATGGAATGAATCCGACGAAAATAATTCGAAGACAATTTTATGCATATTATAAAAATCACCCATTAATGAATCGGGTTGATGCATTTGTTTGTTTTCATCCAGCTGCTATGTGTGAATTATTTATGCCATTTAATCGTACAATTATTGTTATTGCATCAGCACGCTACGAACTTGGACGGTTTTCAGTTGAGGAATGGAATCAATGGAATCGAAATTTACGTACTATTGCTTCGGATCCTAGGTATGCTCTCTCACAAACTAAAGAAAGAAAAAGAAACTTGAAAAATTTTCATACCTATTATTTTGCTCTTTTGCAATGGTTGTTAAATTTGAAGGCGAAACTTTGTACAAAACTTGTACTATAATCTTTTACATTTTCACAGAAGGTAATTTTTCTCATGGCAATGATATCTATCGAACGCCGAGTCTTTCGGTTATGAGTGTAAGATATTAATCGTATTCGAACTATAAATATCGATCAATGCTCGTGTCAGATATGAACATGGGTTTCAATGAGCCCCAGTTGCCGAAGAACTCAATTCAACATTGATCCTGATATTAGATGAGAGAAAATCATTTCGCAAGAAGATTTTATTTTATATAGTATTAGACAAAAGAACACATCTAAATATTCATCTCGATTATTTTATGAAAATCGCACTCATGATCGAATATTACATTCAGTTCTCTTTTATTCTAGTTTTAGAATCATGTGAAATGTAATTAATTCAATTGATAGTCTTCACTATTTGAAAAAGCAGATATATATATAACTGAAAAGTTTCACTCAAGATTTTTGAGCAAAAAGTAATAAAAAGACAGAGTTCATCCGGAGAAACGCGTCATTTTTTTCAAAATTAGATGGGCTAAACCTCATCGGATGCGTTTGATTTTCACTATATGCGTTTCTTCCAGTGTCAATCAAACAGTTTCAATTTCTATATAATTTAATTTCTAAATAATTGAACTAATTATTCATTTTCTATGAATTGCAACATTTTTTTGTTCTTTGTTTTTTATCAGAAATATTGTTGCTGGAAATAATTTGTACGACGCTGAATACATACGATATTTTACTGGTATTAATACAATTGTTTTACCGTCTATATGTAATTATACGAATGTCGTCTATAATCCGTCAGACACACATCGTGAATATATTTTTGCTCCATCAAGTTTATCTGTCGAATACAATAAAGAATTTCTTGACGAATTAAATTTTTCAATAAAAAGATTCAATGCATCAATAATCGTTAAGCCTCTACGTCAACTGTACAGATTTTATCGTTATGAAAATCTTGTTCGTCATCCAGCTATAATCTATTTACCGTATCAAGTATCAATAATGAGTATATTCGAACAATATTCAATGAATATTCCACTTTTTTTCCCATCACTTGATCTTTTAACTGATTTGCATGTCAAATACTGTGTAGTGCGCGAACGAACATGGGATACAACTTTAAGTGGTACTATTAGAAATTCGTCCGCTATACCAAGCTATTATACAAATGTCACTATTCCCGATCCAAATAATGAAGTTGATTATTCGGCCATACATTATTGGTTAAAATATGCTGATTTTTATCAATGGCCACATATAACTTATTTTAATTCAATTGATGATCTTACTTCAAAATTAATACATACAAATTTAACATTTATCAGTGAACAAATGTTAGAATATAATCATAAGAAAAAATTCGAATTACTCCAACGTTGGAAAATAATCCTGAATCGTCTATCTACATCATCATTTTTTTTAAGAAAAAAAAAACAAAACAATTCCAAATAGAAAACAAAAATAAAATAGAAAAATCTTTATACACTAAGTTCAGCTATTGAAACGAGACATTTTGCTCGTTTATTCATTTCATTAATAAACATATCATACGGCATAATTGTTTGTATTAAATAGTTTTGTTCGTCATTACCAACAAAACGATTTAAAGAATATTCAATAGGAGATGCAATTTTCCATGAACGTAAACATTTATAATGTTCACCAATAAATGTTGCAGCAGCTAGTTGAGTTGTCAAAGAATTGGGTCCGCGTAAACTTAAGCTTTTCAATGTTTGTATTCGTTGACAACAAGCTATTAATTCAAGGTAATCATTTGATGAAAAACGATTATAATCAAGATCCAAAACAACAAGACGTGTTTGTTTTATTAAAACAATTAATAACTGTCGCATAAAACGATTTAAACGATTTGTGCCTAAGTCTAAATGTAAAAATTGATGCCGTGTACTCATTTGACTTAGACTAATTAAATCATTTTCATATAATGAACAGAAATCTAAATTTAATACGTCTAATGAATGATCAATAGCATTGAGAATATATTCAAGACGATTTGTTATTGGTGAGCCACTCAATGAAAGATGTTTCAAATATTTTAATTGTGATAGAACATCACAAAATTGATCAAGATCTTCTTGATTAAGACGAAAATCAATAAAATTACACGATAGATCTAATGTATGCAATTGAGTTAAACTTGGTAAACGTGGAAGGAAATATTTTAAATTTTGCCTTGTTAATACATTATATGGAATACGAAGTGTATGAACGAACTAAACATATTATATTTTTAAAAATCAACGAATTTAATGATAAGAAACTTACTCGTTTGTCGACATGATCTAGAAAACTACTAACAAGTGCTAAGCCAATACAACGCATATCGATTGTACATATTTGTAATTGAATATTTGGAGTTGTTGAACGAAGAGCAGATAATAATTCCACATAAGTACGATAATCTTGAATTATACAATCAAAACGAATTATAATTGTGTCATCGGGATAGGAACTTGATTTAACAAGATCGTCACTGTTGTCATGTGAATTTGTTGCATGATCACCTAGAGAAATAATAGAACAAATAGAGTCCATTGTTTTGATTCGAATTAAATTTACCTTTATACTCATTCGAATAGTAATCGGGTGTATTGGATTCTGGTGATAGTTGATGGTGCTGTTGATTGTAAATGTCAATTAATTGATTACGTCTTGATTCTTTTTCTGCTAAACGACAATGCGTAGAAATGTATCGAATTATTAATTCCACCACGGGAAAATTTGTTACGTCAAGTATTCTTAAGTTTGATAATTTTTTTTGTTTTATCTGTTGTTGTTGTTGTTGTTGTCGTATAGTATCAATAAAACGAGGTATTATGATAACAGAATATTTAATAGCCTGTTTGGTTCTTTGTAATGCTGTTTTTTCACATAGCAACATTTTTAATGATGTTAATTTTTCATCTACAAAATTTTCTAAGCGAAATATTCGATATGGCCAACGTGATATGAGAATATTGATGCATGAATCATCTTGTGTATAATGTAATGCTGCACGAAATAGTTGATTAAATAATTCTTTTGGTATTGTGTCACATGCTTGTTCAGTTAAAAATTCATTACGTACAATTATTGAGCAACATAAATCGCTAAGACTTAATATACGAGGTTGATTAAGAGGCTTTTCATCGGTATCATTATAGTTTATTCGAAAGCTAGCACCATTACGAAAAAATAAGTATGAAAAATCGGATGAAAAAGAGTTTGTTTCTTCTAGAGACATTTACTTTCAAGTATGAAAATCAACTGCATCTATTTCAAGGAAAAACAACAATCAAACTTGTTCTTTTTTTCTTCTGTCCAATCAAAGATGAGAGAGGACAACGAATGAAAGTAATGGCTGCAGAACAAGAAAAATTCTTATTTGTAACAACACATATTGATTATACTGGGTACACAATCGTAGTAAACTTTCGAATTCTGTTTTATTCTAGATGTGCTTTGGCACGAGTTCTGGAAAACTAAGCCAACTGGCACATTATGGTCCTATTGGTGCCATTATTCTGATTTTATGGATGTATGAAACCATTTTGTTTTGTTTCTTAATGAAATCTAATGGCATATTTCTTTTTTTTTTCTACGTAGAACTCTTACTGCGTTCCATTGTCTTACTAAGTGGTTTCCACCTGAAAGTAACGATCCATTAAGTGTAATTAATTTTCTTATTTTTTGGATATGGCCAGTTGTGATTTTTTACAATTATTTTCGAGCTATCTTTGTTGGGCCAGGTACGTGCTAATATACAAATTCTATTTGTATTCATATTTTCTATAATTATTTGTTTTTTCTATACTAGGATTCGTACCAAAAGAATGGAGACCAGAAAAAGTTGAACATGAAAAATATCTACAATATTGTAAGATAACATTCGATTGTCCCTGATTTTCATGTCGAATAATATTTCATTCATAGGTGACATTTGTGAAAGTTTCAAAGCTCCGCGCGCACATCATTGTAAAAAATGTGGTCGATGTGTTCTGAAACTTGATCATCATGTGAGTAAAAAATTTGAAAAAAACTGAGCCACTTGAGAAAACTTCAACTTTCATTCGATAATCAGAAACAATTGAAATGTGAATATAATGTGCATTTGCTTTAGTGTCCATGGATAAATACCTGTACTGGTCATTTTAATCATGCAAATTTTTGCTGGTTTATGTTTTATGCAATACTTGGCTGTACACATGGTTTATTAATGCTATGTCCATGTATATATAGAGCGCTGTTTGCTCAATATTATATTTATGCTCGCATAAAAGATGTTCCCATTATTTACTTTACCTTCGTTAGTTTAATTTCTTCTATACTTTCGATCGGTCTCGCACTTGGTGTTATATTTGCCGTTAGTTGATTTATTAAAAATGATTAGTAATTATTTTTAATAAAAACAAAATCTCTTTTTAGGTCGGATTTTTATTAGCTGTTCAATTACGCAGTATTATCCGTAATCAAACTGGCATTGAAAGTTGGATATTACGCAAAGCACTCGACCGTAGTCATCGTCGAAAAAATCCATTTATCTATCCGTATGATCTTGGCTTTAAGGAAAATCTTCGTCAAGTATTTAATTGGCGAGAAACATTCAATGTTATTGGTAATGGTATAATATGGCCTGTTTGTGAAGGCGCTGATGAATATGCTTTAACACGTGAGCAAATTGAACAAAAAAGAGAAAAACGTCAACGTACTGTTCGTTACAGTGTTATTCAATCGTATAAAGGTTCATTTATAACATATCACTATGGCTTTCGTACGTGTATATGTATTCCTTGTTCGGATGAAGCTCGTATACCAATTGAAAAAGATGACTATGTTCTTGTGACACGTTGGGAAAAATATTGGCTATATGGTGAACGTGTTAAAGCTGATGAAACAAAGAAAACAGATGGTACCAAAAGTCGTTTTCGACATCGTTCACGTGGTTGGTTTCCACGTTGTTGTGTATTTGAAGCATTTCGAATGGAAGATTTATGGTCAGGAAAATTAGATCCCGATTCTGATGTTGTACGTGAACAACTAGATAATATAGCTCCAGAAGATCTTGAAGATTACGACGAACAAGAGCGTGTGGAACAAAATGAACAAAATGAACAAGCTCAACAAGAAGATACAATATCAGCATCATCGAAGGAATCCCCGAAAGTATTAAGAAACAGAAAAGCACGCAAAGAAAATTAATTTAAAGTATGTTTAATGATTTCCAATCAATCATCAAATAGAACAAGTATGTATAAATTGAAATTTTTCTTGTTTTTGATGTTTTGCTTAAGCACGCATAGAGATATTTTCGTTCCATGAACTTGTGTATACGCTGCGTCGAATCGTATTGCGAACTAGAATGAAATACTATATTGAAATTTAAGATCGTTTATTCTTTGTTATATGATCAAGAGATTGTATAATCACATTTCAGATATCATTTTTATTTACTATCAAATGATGTAATCTTTAATTCATCGAAAACACAATGGAATATTTACATTTGTCATTCATACTATAGTTTCGATAGATCATCAACCTTGTTTTCTTCGTTATAAAAGATTGACATCGCTGAAATGTCATACGTAACTTACGTGAATATTATATTCTCAGCGGTAATATATTGTAAGGTCAATATCAACAATGAACGCTTTTTTATTATCGCTATTTCATGGTTCTAATTCAAAACAGTTTGGCTATCATATGCTGTAGAATCGAGCGCGAAAATTTGGGTACATCATCTTTGTTGAATTTTTTCATTTCCATTAAGACTTACAAATCATCTATAAATTTTATTTTTACAAACAAAAGTTCCAATTTATGTTCTTTGAAACATCTACAATCCAACATTTTTTTACTATAAAGCACTGAATTCTATACGTTTTTGTGCGAAGTCCCATGGATACTGGCATCGGCTAAACAATTACTATGTCGAAAATTCTCATTAAAAACAATCATTTAAAAAGAGATACTAACAAAGATATCTTTCTTAAGCATCTTTTTCGAGTTCACTTATAAATGAAAAGTATCGAAATATCTCTATCTTTTATCGAACTATATAATATATTACTATTTTGAAAACAAAAATTGCTTCGTTAACTTGGTGATTATTCGAATCTACACGTGAGAAATTGACTGAGATTTTATCACAGAGGGGCATCTTTACTAAGAATTTATAACGGCTTAAAAAACAAATCAAACAGCAGACTCAATATCTCTGTTCTCACCAGTATTTTTCACGCGAATATTTTGAACGAAATCTTTCGCGCCATGAATTAATAAAATCAATATATCGACTGTCAGCCGTGAATCACTCAAACACTATTGATCATATTTCGTCAGTTCCGAAACTCTCCTTTCGCGTGCCGGTCGAGTTCCGTAAAACTGTAAATGTCTATTAATCGTACATGATTTCTGTTCGATTAGTTTATCAATGAAGTGTCCGATAAATCAAGTGAGGAACCAGAAAGACAAATTTTGTTTTTCTATTTATTTAAAAAACATTTTGGATATATTAAATCGAATACATTTTTTTATCATTATCTTCTAGTTTGCACATCCTTCGCTCTCGCGTTTCGTTTCAAATGCGCACGTCTTTTCGCTCCTTATTGTCTTTGATCTATCATTTTACTTCGTATGCGAACGATGATGAACACAATATGATACAATATAGTGCGCCGCAACGATTTATTTCAAAAATAAAAAGAAATCATTTATCTTCTATTTTTTACAAGCACAGTTAAATATGTGTCTGTAATCTTTTTTTCTGTTTTCTTCTTTGTTTTACTGTTGCAAAATCATGAACACATTGTACGAAAAACGAAACTTCATTTCCTTGTTTTCTCTTATTTATGTTTTCCTAGTTTTTCTTTTTTTGGCTCTGTTTCTGTTTCTTTTCACATTGTGATCTTTGATCGATGCGTTCCACTGTTAAACAGCGAACAATGATATTGTTACTATCTACGTGTAATATTCATTGTCTCTTGTGTGGAAAAAAAAGCGGAAGGCCAAGGTGCTTAATTGCGTTTATATTTGTTTTATCTTCTTCAATTGAACTTCTTTTTTTGCTTCTGTAAATCGATTTCTCTTGTTATAGTAAGAGTAAAATTTAACTGATTGGACTTTTTTCATTCTTGTTTTCTTCAAAATTCTAGATACGAGCAATGACAATGAATGGATCAAACAAAATTGTAAGAACAAAACTATTCATTGGAAATCTTGATCCGTCAACACAGCCTAGTAAATAATTGTTGGGTTTTTCGATAAGTAATGAGTATTATTTTATCTAGCTGAATTATCTGATCTATTTGGATCATTTGGTACTGTATTGGAAGCGTCGGTAATTAAAGATTATGGTTTTGTGGTAAGAATCAAAGAATGCCTTAGATGCATTTAAAAAAAAATTATTTTTCTTTGATTAGCATTTTGGTGCAGTTGAAGAAGCTGAAAAAGCAGTGGTTGCTTTAAATAATAAAGAATTTCATGGCAAACGATTACGTGTTGAAGTATGAGATTAATATGATATTTAGTTTTTGAAAATAGATTCGTTTTTTGTTTGTTTTTGTTAATTAGCTTTCAACAAGTACAGTGCGGCATCGACCTGGCCAACCCGAACCTGCCAGTGCTTTAAGAAAGTATGAGTATTAAGTATTGCTTTGCTTGTTTTCTACCTAATCATATTTTTATTTAGTTCTCGTGCTCGTTCTGCAGCCATGGCGAGTGGAAATGGTGTATCACGGTATAGTCCAGCAGCACCTAACAGTGGTGTTGGTCCTATGCGTCATACGGCATCAGCATGGGTTCGTAGTGATGCTCGTCCGTACGATGGAATTTCCATGGATCCAAATGCTTTGGCTGCTGGTTATGGTCCACCTGTTTATGATCGATCTCGTCCGTATGATGCTCGATCAGATCCACGAAATTATTATAATGATCGACGTGATAATGGTTATGCATCTGGATATGAAGCACAACGTGATAGTTTATATGGTCAGCCAGCTTATGCGGGTATGAGTGCAAGTGGCGGTGGACAACCTGGCATGTATCCAATGCGTGATTACCGTGAAGTGCCAACGCATACTCGAGCAGATAGTATGGGCTATGGCACCAGTCGGTAAGAATATTTGCTTTTTAATAGATTAAAAAAGATTCAATAGATTATTACTATTTATAAAGAATAAATAAATCAAATTCAGGAATTTGGACTACATGCATTTCGTAAATAGGACTTTAGCCGCTTGTTTTCTTTTTTGCATTGTATCATTTTTTTTCTCTAATAACGATTTTGTTAAACAAATTTAAAAAAAATATATTGTGTTTTTGTTTATAGAATCTATGATCGTAATCAAGGTACACCACCTGTCGATCCTTACTATAGTGGAGCATTACCTCAAGGAACACAAGCAGCTGTTGATCCTTATCATGGCTATGATCCTTATCAAAAATATTATAGTAGTAGACCTCGTGATCCAGAATATCCAGTTTCAACTGGTCCAAATTCAGCATCACGGTTGATAGTTTTCTTTTCTTTTTTGATAAACTCTATATTTAGATTTATTTCTATTTAGTGATTATGATGTTTATGCCAATTATCGTAATGATCCATATTTAACAGCAAGTGGTCAACCACCACCGCCACTTCGACATGATTTAGCTGTAACTTATCAACAACAACAACAACCAGGTTATCCACCACCAAATCCGCAAAGACAACAGCAAGCATATGGAGCTGCATCTGGTACACCGACAACATCATATCCACCATCTGTTGCTCAATATTATGGTACACAACAACGAACATAATAGACATTCATATATATATGAACGTTTTGGTTATATGATTAATCAATTTTAGTGTGTTTGTCTGTGTTTATATGTGTTCTTAGATGGTTTGATTATTGTTTCCTTTTTGTTTTGTTTTTTCTCTCTCTCTTTTGTAAATCGAAAAACCGAAACATCTAAAAGTGAACGATGCGGTTATTTTGTACAAAGTTATCTTTGTCTTAAACACTTATTTTTGTTCATGATATTGATGTTTATTTGTTTGTTTGTTTATTTATACTAGATGATAACAAAAGAAAAACAGAAATGAAAATGATGAAATTCCAATGATCTGCATTAAAGAAATGTAAGTTGATAAAAAAAAATATCGTTTCTTCTGATGAAAATTTTTTTTATCATTTAGTTCATTGATGGACGTCAACGAGACGACTGTTGAAATTTCAACGTCATGGTATATGGTGTTGTAGATAATTGATATATATTGTTCTTTAATTTTCATTATGGTGTATTTTGAACACATCTAGTAAATTATGTGTGAAATAGGCAATAGAAATTAATAGCTAATGGTTGAAAGACTCGATAGAATAAACAGTAAATGACATACGGTTTTCAACAATCGAAAGAAAAAGAATTTTATTGTACGTTTTATATCATATCATATAAGGCAGAATTACTTTATAGCCCACTATCTGCACAAAAAACATTGACAAGAAGGTGTTGTTTTGATGTATTTTTGATTTTGACATGTGATTCAGGTTGATATATTTAAAAGCTGAAACTGAAGGTACTACTGAGATGTTTATGTTCTTATATAATATATTGATTGGTGAGAAAACAATGTCTCATAGTTACTGGGTAAAATCGCACGATATTCTACGTATTTTCTCTCGTAATTTCTTGCATAACAGAATTATATGTTGGAAATTTTGTTTTTGGACATGATTAATTTTAATAATATATTTATTCTTTTATAGCATCAGACGTATGCACATCTGTAGTTTTTTTCTCTTCTAATTGCTGACAACTACAGACGTCTAGCTGCTGTCGTTGTCGAATTCTTGAGGTTATTATTACGTCTTTATTTTATTCTGATGCAAACATTCGTTAAGAATAAAAAAAAATCATCATACATATTTTTGAATCGCGAAAAAAGAATAATCATTTATTTGATTGATTGAATGCAAAATTTCTGGTTGTCATATTGTTCTACTATATAAGCCCACGATTCGAACGAATTGATGATGATTCATTCTTTCGAAAGAAAATCATTCTTTTTTGTATTCAATGGCCTTGCTATGGTACCTTTTTTCAAGTCATCTTATTTAGAATTTCTCGCCGATTTTGTATGTTCTCTTTGAATACAAATCCTTGATTGAGTATTAATGCAAATAAAATACTTCTATAGGCACTACGTATACTTGATTTATTTTCTTATAGCCAAGAGAATAATCTATAGTTTGCCCTTTGAACTCCGAGCGTTGGATTTTTTTTTAAGTAAGATAAATATAATGTAAAACCGTATTTACTTGTAATATGTTTTTTTCTTCTCGTTTCTTCTATCACCAAGTAATTAATCATTCATACCGTCTTTATCTTTCTATTTAACATGCGTAGCTATGCCTGTTTTATTCATGTTGTCGTATATCGAAGTATGCTCGTTGAAAAAAACGGAAGAAGCCTATCTTCTTTTCTCGCACTAAACATAAATGCTTAATGGTATACTTGAATGACATTTATACCTAGTTGTCATGCTTGTTTCTAAGATGTCACCCAGTCAGACGCCAATAACGTCTGTCTACCGATCGATTTTCCACCATATGCACTGTCAGCTTTCCTACTTATCAACAAAGATATATTTGTCATTCTATGGAGTACGAAAATCTACAAACAATATGAATTTTGTTTTATTGCGATTGTGTATTTCAAACGAAGGTTATTATTTACGCTTCATTTATTGCGGGCAGGAAGAGAAAGAGAAAAAAAACTGAAGCAATACAGTTACATATGAATATGTGCATGTTATCACCATAGATCAATCTCCGGGTTTCTTTTCATTTTTTTGAGAAAAGGTTGTTTTCTTTTTAGATTGATATTGTTTGCCCTTCTTCTTAAATTTATTGCTCCATAAAATATATTTTTTTCCTTTTCATTATTATGTCATTTGTGGGCAAGTAGAACATTGATCACTGAATTTTCTTGTTTTCATTATGCTACTTATTTTTAGTATTCATATGAGCCACACATCTTGGTTTGAAGAGAAGACAGCGACAGCCGGCCTCGTTGCCGGATTCTTTGGGGGTAGAGTAATAATAAAAATATATAATAGAGCTGTTCTATGATTTTTTTTTGTTTATCATGTATTATAGGTCTGGCACTTGGTTGGATTTTCAGCTCATCTGTATTTTTGAATAATAGTGTTAAAGTTGTTTCGAATGCGTTTGATTTTGAAAAGGATCAATCTTTAGATGAAAAATGTGTAAGTGCAAGCTACAAGCTACTGCTATGCTTTCATTTCATCATGATTTGAGAATCAATAGGGATTGAAATAATTCTGATTATACAATAAAAAACTTGATATAATTTATTACGAAATATAGAATTTAATTTTTTTTAGGTTGATCCTGGCTCGTCTGATGCTGAAGGAGAATACAAAGTAAATATAATAAATTTAATTGTTGTTGTTATTTCAAAATATGATTTCAAATTTAGCTCGTACTTGTTGTTAGAAATGATCTGAAAATGGGCCACGGTAAATTAAAACGAAAATATGATGTTCTCTAATCTACTTATTCTTATTTGTTTATATCCTATAGGAAAAATAGCAGCACAAGTGAGTAAAATCAATGCGTGATACATTTGAAAAATCAATGGAAACTATTATCATAATAGTGCTCTCATGCGACGCTTGCATGCTTTCAAAAAGCATGTGAAAAAATACCCGATGTCGTTGATACATGGTTTTTTGGTGGTCAAGCAAAGGTTGTTTGTAAATGTGAATCAGACGATGATTTGTAAGATATTAATTTATAGTTTGATAAAGTATTTTATATTTTTTTTGCGTGTTTCGTAGAGAACAGTTACGTCGTCAAGCTAAATTTAAAGGTTTAACAGCTTGTTTGGTGCGCGATGTCGGTATGTGTAGAAAAGAAAAAGCAATTAAAATTTACATTTCTCTATTGGAATGTAAATTTTTTATTATAGGTCAAACAAAAGTTGATGCTGGCCGTAGAACAGTATTGGGTATTGGACCAGGTTAGTACGAATTCCTTTTTAAAATTTTTTTCTTATTTGCTATTTCTTTATTTTTAGCACCATCGCGATTAATCAATGACATAATTCGTCAGTTGAAAATATATTAAATGATAATGATGGCTTCTGTTTTCTCTATTAAAAACAAAATTAAAAAGAAGATCCTACTGCTGTGCTGTTGTCTTTCATGTTGTTCCTGCTAGTTGTCGTTTGCTGTTGTTTCTTTTGTCTCATCCTAACTTTGAAAATATGTTCGATACAATACTTTTATGACCTCTTTTACTAGCAATCGGCTGTGTGCATGTTTATGTTGTCAATAAAAATAAATCTAGTGTTATCTTTTTTCCTTGTGGAAAATGTTCATTTAGTTATTTTTAAAGAATACAAAATAGCTAACATGCAGATAAAACATCGAATATATTTTTTAGATGAGTGATTCAACATCAGCATCGACTAATAATGCATCAGTATCAATGTCAGTGTCAAATAAAAATTCGATCACTAATAGTTATAATAATTTTGGAAAATATATCAAACTCAATGTTGGCAATCATCTCTTTTTAACAAGTTTTGATACGCTAACAAAAGAAGATACTATGTTTAAAGCCATGTTTAGCGGACGTATGGAAGTTGTACAAGATAGTGAAGGTAAAAATGAATTCAATGAAAGTTAAAAGAATATTTTCTATAGAAAATTTATTCCGCGCGAATGTAGTAGCATTTCTATTTAATAAACACTACAAAGTTTTGAAGTTTTAATGTTTTAATGATCGTTGAAATCTTTAATTTGTTTTCTTCGAATAAAACTAAGTGAAATACTCAATTTTTTGCATTTAATCTAAGACAATCCAATGGTTTCATTTTCTTTTCCTAACATCTACAAATAAATAAATAATAAAAAATTAGTTTTACTGGTTTATGTTGAAATCAGAGAGAAGCATTCTCAACAGAAGTTATTGCATCCGTTCTTATTATTCAAACTCTAATTAGGTTGGGTATTAATCGATCGTGATGGTAAACATTTTGATATAATATTAAATTATTTACGTGATGCTACTTTAAATTTACCTGATTGTACACAAACATTAAATGAAATACTACAAGAAGCAAAATTTTATTGTATACAATCACTTGCTGAACTTATTGAGCAACATATAAAAGTACGTGCGAAAAAAAATACCGGTGATATAGATGGTTGTTGTAAAGTGATAATGTTAACAGCTGCAAAAGAATTACCAAGTATTGTTGCTACTGTACGTAAACCAATTGTTAAATTAGCCATTAATAGACACAATAATAAATATTCCTATACTTCGTAAGTTAATTCTTCAAAAAAGAATATTTTTTTTATCAACTTTGATTTGTTTGTTTGTTTTCTTTTAGTTCATCTGATGAAATGTTAATGAAAAATATGGAACTATTTGATAAATTAAGTATTCGGTTAAATAATCGAATTTTATTTATAAAAGATGTAACAAGTAGTGAAGAAATATGTTGTTGGAGTTTTTATGGTAATGGACAAAAAATGGCTGAAATTTGTTGTACATCTATTGTCTATGCAACTGAGAGAAAACAAAATAAGGTTAGATTTTGAAAAACCAGGAAACTTACGAATCGAATTTAATTTATATTTGCCATCTAGGTTGAATTTTTCGAAGCCAGAATCTATGAAGAAACATTAAATATTTTATTATATGAAAATCGTAATGCATCTGTCGATGAAATTATTCGAGCAACAACACCACGTTTTGTATCAAATGCAGTGAATGAGGATGATCTGGAAGAGGAGCGTTCTACTAATGGAAATTCGGCCTCTGGAACTAGTCGAACACAGAGAAAACGTTGAAAATAAATATTTATTTACATGCGTGTATACACGCAATTCTATTTTTGGTGTTCTTACCGACTGTTGTATGCAAGTATTTGTTTTGTTTCTATACATACTACTAAATATATATAAATATTTATTTTTATCTATTGTATTTTAATCAGTTATGTTCGTCTTTCTTGTGCTAGTTTTATAATCATGAGACAGGAGACTCCTTTGAATGATGAAATAGAAGAAACTATTTTTGGTTGTGCATAACTATTGAAATAAATAGAAAATGACATAGATTTTTATGTTGTTATATAACTCGACGATTGTCAGTCGATTTGCTTTTAACTAGTCTTGGATTGTGAATTTTTTGAAAAAGGAGGACTTTGCAAAGAACCAAACTTTTTAAAAATCCCAGAAAAGGCATAAAAAACGAGAAAAATATCCAGTGTTGGAAATTCATTCTTTAGATTCAAATTATATGTTGTTTTAAACTTTTACTCAATCAAATTAACGTGAACACTAAATATTTGCTCAAGAGTTCAAAATAGATCAAGGTGTGGGCGTAACGGTTTGTATTGCGTTAACACCAGAGGTGTCCACAGGGTCAATTATATTGCCCTCTGCCCTGCCCTCCAAATTAAGAATTGTTTTCATGTATAAATTAAAGTTTAAGTCACTTTTTAATTTGAAAAATAATTCAACAAATAGATGAACGATTAGCAAATAATAAATTAGCCCTAATTGAAGAAGTGTATATGATGAAGTTACACCACCACTGGTGGTCCACAATAGATATATTTAACGAAGAGAGAATAGAAACTTCATTTTCATCATCAGAAGAGGCTGATGATATATCAGTACATGAATCTATCGGCGGTGATAACGATGCATAGTTCTATTGAAATAATAAGAAGATGAGCAACTATTACAATTATATATATATATATATATATGTGCATTATTATGATTCCTTTATTAAGTTCTTTTCTTTTTCTATCACTTTGATTGAATCTCACTGTCATCATACAAACACAAATATAATATAGTAATCTATTTACCATTTAATAACGCCATCTGAATTTTTTTAGTTTCTTTCGCGTTTCTGAGAAAAATAAAATTTCTGTTATTTTCGAGCTAAAATAAGTATATGCAAAATTTGCAGGGTATGAAGGCATAGCCCTGCCTTGCCCTGTATACAAGAATCAATAATTATCGAATCGACTTCTTGAAAAAACAAGAAAACTATAGTAAAACAAAAGCGTGCTTTAGCAAAATTCTTCTTTGTTTAAAATTTTTGTAGGAAATATAGAACGAATTCAACGGTTGATTATATAGCAATACGTTTTTGGCTAAAATGAAGAAAATAGTATTTCAACGAATTGTGTTAAGTTAATCAAAACAAAAATTGAATATGGACAAAAGTAAAGCATAAAATTGATGTTTTCATGTTATGCTTAATTATCATCAACGAATCTTTTAGCGGCTGATCTATTTTTTTCATTGAGTTAATGCTAGACGTTCTCTTTCTCATATTTTGTCCTTGATCAGTAGATAAAAACGGATGCAATTGATTACGAAATAGTACAACCTTGGCTGAATAAATATAACCAATCATCCGCTGCGTTGATCCTGAAAGAGCTACTTTTAATAATAATAATAATAATATCGACTGAGATTATTCGAAGAGTTAAGTAACCATATTTTTTGTTTATCTTCAAAATAGAAAGTTGCTAATTTTAGTAACTATCGTACTGATTTCAGTGCTTCAAAAAGTCGATTAAAAAATAAAATTTACTTTAAATTAATTCCTTTTCAGCAATGTTATTTTGATTATTATTTGATAAGATTCTTACTAGAAAATAAAATTAACAAAAATATTGTAATATTCCAACTAAATCGCTTCCATTTATTCGAGATCTAAACATGATTAAAGGGACATTTTATTTTACTGAATTCATATTGCCAAATCTTTAAAATTATCAAATTTTATTTTGTTCTTACAATAAAAGCAAGGAATTTATGTAGTTTATTGGAAGTATTAAATCCTATTGTGCAACATTTTCAGGCTCGATTAGATAATCCGTTGAGTACGCTGACACTCTAATATTACAGCAACCGCATTCAGACAAAATTTCAAGATGATATATCAAGCATGTAACGAAATCATGGGCATACCAAAGCATCAAATCATTCATATGATTAATTAAATGATGCTTTTTGAAAGGCTGCTATACTGTTCATTGGTTAATTGATTGTTGAGAAATTGAATGAGATATCACTGATTTCATATTCCCCATTCGACCTATTGCTGATTTTCTACGACGATCTGCTGATCTGCAAGTCAAACAATATTGTAATCAGTAAAAGTAAAAGATGAAATTCTCCGATTCCCTATTAATTTGGTGAAACAATTGAAAATCTGACCAGTTAAATTTTGTCTATGCTGCTGCTTCATGAATTAACAATCCCTATCTTTGATTATAGTAAAGAACATGCAATATTTGATGGTAACAGGGAACTTAAAATGCAATATCTAGCTTGTAATTCATATTCATGTTTTACGTAAACAAAAGAAAATATTAGTTTCAATGATTCAAATATCATCAAAAATAGTTTATGTTAACACAGCATCAATATCAAAGATTTCTAATGAGATGAGCACAACTACCCGCCTACGTCTTTCATAATACAAAACAATTGGATTCTATTCATTATGATACATCTTTATTTGTATAGTTATAGATAAAAATAACTTTATAGTAGCTCTTAAATATTGGAAACCAAAGTTTGCGTCGAAATATCGAAGTAGATGCCTAGAATAAAATGAATATGTTTTATTTCATACCAAATATCTAACATGAAATATTTTTCGAACTTAACAATAAAACGAATCAAACAATAAAGTGAAATCTATCCTTTTATCCCTATTCATCTTTCTTGGTTTTCAATTTGCGAACATCCTTCTTCGACGAGTTGCCTGACGAATTATTTTTATTTTCTTTACTTGAATTCATATCTGTTTGCCATTCAATTGGATTCTTACGATATATTGGCCAAGGTGGTAATATGAACTATAGTATAGAAGAAGAAAAACAAAACGTTTTCAAAAACCAATGTAATGTCATACCAAAACGGAAATAAAAGCTCCGAAAAGAACACTATAGACTGCTATACTAAATTGTTGCAAAACGTAAGCACCAAAAAACCCAATACTCTATGATAAAATAAAATAATATTTATTCAGATAAAATATTGTATCTCACAGCGAACAAAATGATAATCAGTTGAAATAGTCTTTCAGCTAATTTTTGTCCGTCAAAGTCCTAAAGAAAAATAATTCTTGTAGAATAAATTTATTTCAAACTAAATTTTACCGCATGTGTAGAAAAAGGCCATTTTATATCAATCATTTTTATGGATAAAAATGGCACAATAAACAACTCGATTATTATTCTAAATCTATATAGATTTAGAATTGGTCGATTGTTTTCTTCTTGATGCCGCCACTATCAATGACATTCTTTTAATTGACTAGGATGCATATACAATATGTCGATGGATGGTGAGTTAAGTTTCTCATCTAGACGAATCATGCTCATGATGACTCATAGTTAATATAGGAAAAGAAAATATTTCTGTTTTACGAACATCGCTATTGTTACGGTCAGCTAATTATCCATCTATTTGTAATGAAATATAAAATTTTGTTTTTTGTGATACAATGATTGATAATGAGTGCCAGTAGTAGTAGTAGTAGTAGTAGTAAACCAAGATATATGGAAAAATATAATCGGCAAAAACTAATCGGCACGGGTGCCTTTGGCCAAGCATGGCTTGTTCAATCTAAAGTCGATGGAAGACAATTAGTAATGAAGGAAATAAAAATTGCTAAAGTAAGTCGCTATATGTTACGTATATGAAAATTTTGTATATCTATCGTTTGGTTCATAGATGAGTAACAAAGAACGTGATGATGCAAGAAAAGAGGTATGACAGCCATTGTTTTTTTCAACTATATATTCTTATATGATAAACATGAAAATTGATTTTAAGGTTGATGTTCTCGCTAAAATGCAACATCCATATATTGTATTCTATTTGGAATCATTTGAAGGTAAATATATATATCTAAAAATAGTCTTTAATTTATGCACTTGAAAACAACAAAAAAATGTATTGTATAGTAAACAACAGCAAAGATGTATGGAATAGGTTTTTTCTCTCAAAACAATGACTTCATTGAAAAGTTGTCATTTTTGATAAAGTATTCATTTTTAAAATGCACGCCTATTGCAATAGATTAACATTGCTAAAAATTAAAAACTTTGTTTGAGGTTATGATGATACAAAATGCATGTAGTATTAATTAAACCAATGAGAAAAAGAACAATAAGTAGAATGGCATGCTAATACTAACAAGAGGAGCCCAGTAATATGAAGATTAACATTCAATTTAACTTTCTCTTGAATAATGTAAACTGCAATGAGCTTTTAAAAAACATATTAATGGCAAAGATGTTCTAACTTTTTCTACCAACTTAAAATTATTTCACTGGAAGATCAATCTATAGAATGATGTTTATTACAGAAAAACAGTTACCATTTAATTCTTCTTTACATACTGCTCGATGGGCTAACATTTCAACAAAGTGGCTATAACTCTATTGCTACCGCCTGGGGACCTTTGTTATGTTGAGATTTGTAATATGTTGCTGCGGTATACCTTATGAAACATGAAGTCACGAGAGATGTTGAAAGTGAGACCAATCTCTCATAGGATCCTATCAGCTAATTAATTCTATCAATATCAAAACGAATGTTTGTATTTTTTCGCTATTGTGCAAGCCGGGAATGGCGCCGATGATTTGTTTTGCATACGATTCCTATTTTTTGCTTTAACAATAAAATAAACTTAATAATTTTCAATTAGATGCAACAAGTTTATATATTCTAATGGACTACTGTGATGGTGGTGATTTACATTCACGGATAAAAGCGCAACGCGGCATTTTATTTAATGAAGATCAAATACTTGATTGGTTTGTTCAAATAACATTAGCGCTGAAGCATGTACATGATCGAAAAGTGCTTCATCGTGATATTAAATCTCAAGTATAACAAAAAAAAAATAAGAAGTAGGAGCAGAATATTTAGTCGTTCGCTGTTTTTCTAGAATGTTTTCCTCACAAGCGATGGTACAGCAAAACTAGGTGATTTTGGCATTTCTAAAGTTTTAAATACGTAAGTTTAACGAAATAAGAAAGCATATTTTTGTGTTAATTTATCCATCTGAATCTTTAGAACATGTGAATTAGCTCGTACACAGATTGGCACACCTTATTATTTATCACCTGAAATATGCCAACAAAAACCATACAATAATAAATCTGATGTATGGAGTCTTGGATGTGTTCTGTATGAAATGGCAACACTTAAACATGCTGTAAATAAAATAAGAATTGTCTTGAAATTTAAAAAAATGTTCTTCTATAGTTCGATGCTGACAATATGCATGGTCTCATAATGAGAATTGTTCGGTAAGAGAATTACGTTTTTCATTAAGATATTCTATTTTGTTATTGTTGTTTTAGTGGATCATTTAATCCAATTCCACCGAAATATAGTGGTGATTTACGAATTTTAATAGCATCTATGCTGCGACGTGAGCCACGGTACGGTTAAATGATATTTGTTTTTCATTAGTTGTACATTCATTTGATTTCTAGCGAACGTCCAGCTCTTACCACTATTTTAAGAAAACCATTTATAAGTCGACGCGCTGCAAAATACGCACCAGAAGAAGTATAATTTTATCTATATGAATTTTTAATCATGCTTCATATCTATGTATTTTATAGCCACATAAAGAAGATCTCAATCAAACTGTTATACAAAATAATAAAGCTTCTGTGGATCTTGGGCGTTCAAATGCAAATCGGCCATCATCACCTCGTGTAGTCCTAGTCCCAAAACCAGTCGAACTGGCTCGGCCAACATCTGCACAACGTGCTTCAGTTGTACGAAAACCTTTCCCTCGAGAACCTATTAGAGTCGCACAAGGTCCATCGATTGTTAAACGTCCAGTTTCAGCTTCTCATGGTGACAATCGGTACGCTAAATCTTGATTAGAAATTTCATAAAAAGCTTATTCAATTTTCTAGAATGTCAAAAGAAAAACAATCAATTGATGCCCAACGACGAGTGATTGCATCTGTTGATAAAGAAAATGAGCTAGATAGACGTCGTAGAGAAATTAACAAACAAAAAGAAACACGAGAAAAACAAATTAAAGAACAAGTAGTAGATCGAAATAAATTGATGTAAATTAGGATTGAAAAATTTTATCTTGTTTAGGCTGAAAATCTGGCGAAAAAACAACAAGAATTCATAGAAAAACAGCGACGAGCAAACATACAACGAGACCGAGAATTTTATCGATCAGAATTAACCAAGAGTTTACCGGTATAATTCGCTGACGATTTGATTAATTTCTATGTATCGATTTTTTTTAGGAAGCCTCCGACGATAAAAGTCAACGTCGAACACCGCCTGTATTTTTGCCTGTAAGTTAACATTCGAGAATACCTGATTTTGTTTTTTCAACCATACCAGGATATGGTTCAAATTTAGATAGTGTTAATGAAATTTTCTTCGACATAATTTTAGATAATTACCTAAAACACGATATGGTAATTTTTCAATCCCTGGAGATTTCATGAAAATGATTATTTTTTAACATAGAGAATATAAAAATATCGATCAGAATGAGAGATAATTGCATTTATTTAAAAAGTTAGAGACATTAGAAAGCAACTATGTCCAGTTTTTCAACTATCAATTGATTTTTTTGCAATCCCTTTATCAAAATTTTGTTTCTTTTCTAGCATAAAATGAACCAAATATCTAATCCATCATCAACCAGAGAGCCAGTATGTTTCAGTTTCTGATTAATTATGTTATCTATTTTTTAATTAAAAAATCTTAAGGTTATTGCATCGCCGAACCAAAAAATAGAAAAAAACGGTAATAATCATCAATACCACGAACAATTAGATCGATTAAAACAAAAATTAGCTGATGATGAAAAGAAAATGGACGAATGGAATAAAAGTATTTATTGAAATTAAATTTCACATCAAATTTTTTTATCATGAAATTCTAGTTAATCAAATACAAAAACCTAATCCTCCTGTCGAAGTTATAAGAAAACCAGTTGTTGTTCATCATAACTTCCACCCAATAGAAATGTAAATATTCAAATTGATTTAATATATTTGTGTAATTTTTTGGAAAATATTTCTTAGTGGAAAGATTAATCGACCAAAAATAGTAGGAAATAAACGACAAGTTCAATTGAATACACCTCGTGTGAAAAAGAAAGATGGTATTGCTGTTTTATTAAATCGAAATCTTGAAGAAATTCGTCAAAAAAATCTTTTACATAAGCGAGAATTTGTAAGACGACCATTAATCAATAAAGTATGAATTATTATTGTTATTAATACTTTTTTTCATCTCTATTTCGTTTATTCAATAGCCAAAAGATTGTTTTCAAATTAGAAAACGATGTCGTTCAAGAAAACATGAAAAAGAAGTAAATAGCAATTTCTTTCATTTTAAAATTATCAAACTCTTTTATTTTTCTTCCTATAGAAGAAAGTTCAAGAAGTTTATAAAAAAATCGAACCCGCTGATAATAATCTTACAGATCTATTAAATAATATTGGTGCTCATCCGATAAGGTTGAATATAATTTTTTGTCTCAAGAATATCTTGAAAAGCAAATATTTCATTTTCAGTTCTGAACCCACTAGAACAAATGTTCAGGAAGCTTGGGAACAAGATAATGAACTACCAAAACCACGTTCATTGTGGAATGAACAACCACACGTAGATTCGACAGTTCTCAATCGTTTTACACCATTGGAAAATTCATCTGGTAAGAAATTAAGTTCTTGTATTCAAAGAAAAATGTTATTTATCATAGTTTCAAATGCACTTGATCTAATGACTCAAGGACAACCTATGAATACTGTCACGGAATCAAAATCTAATCGACCACATTGGTCAAATGCCGCACGAGGAAACATTATTAGTGTACTCGAACGTGCTCTTACACAAGATCATACTATGTCCAGTACATCTGGTTCAGCAGAGAATACTCAAACATTCGATATTACTTTAACAAGTTTAGCACATCGAGTTGATCCCGATAAAAAACATGAAACTTGTGCTATATCGAATAAAGATGAATCTAAAAATTCAACAAGCATTATACCCGATAAGTCTATCATAGCTGATCTTCGTGTTGAAGATTATGATTTAACATTAACTATTCAAACAAAGCACGATGATCCAAAAGAGTAAAATAACGACAACAAAAGATGTCCATCTAATGTTTCTTTTTACTATTGAAAAAAATAGACCCTCAACACCATCGGACGATTTTGATCTACTTGAAGGTTTAACTACTGGCCGTTTTGATGCAAGAAATAAACTTGTAAGCATTTTCCAACTTATTTTCTTGAGAATCAAGACAATAAAAGTCAAATATAGGTGAGCTCGAAATCAATGTACTCTAGTCATATGCGAAATGTTTACGCTTCATTAACCATCGAATATTGAAAACGACATGCTATGAAGCGTGTCCTATCTCAAACTAAAGTTTGACTCGGTCTAACGCTTTTGAACATAATGCGCACTCATTAGGAATGCTCAAAAACGAATCAGTGAAGTTAACCAATATTTTTTAGCGTCTTAAATGACTGCAGCAGCAGCAGCAGTACTATTTACTGTACAAGTTGCGTAACTGATTTTGTTTTCGTAGCATCAAAGACAAGATATTTTTTTAAAGCCATCATTTAATAAGAAGTTCCTATTTTAAGAAATGTTTGGCAAAGGAAAGTGCATTTCAAATAATTTATGAGCCTGGAAAATGTTTCACTCTATTTTCATAAAGAACACAGATTTCGTATTCTAGCCCAGTGTTATCGAATTTCCGTAGGTCTCTTTAAGAAAGTTATAGCTCAATAATGTTCAGAACTATCAGCAAAACGAAATAGTCTTTCTTTTCATAATTTTGTTTTTTCTTACCTTGGTTTATAGTTTCTACGAACTATTTCTAATCCTGAATTACATACAATCGATGAACTTCCAGAAGAATCAACCATAGAATCATTGAAAGCCACTCGAAGTTTATCGGAATTGAATATAACAAATACAATCATCGAATCAACACAAAAATATTTGTTTTCATGTATAAATATGCGAAGTACAAGTGACAGTAATCTAGCGTCGAATAATACAAATTTTGAACATGATGACAACGATGATAAGCAAATATTAACATCACAAAATGGTTTACATGATGTGGAAAAGAAACTCAGACATACAACAAGTGAATCAGATATGAAATCAAACGGTGATAACGATGATGATGATGTTTGGTGTAATCCAGAAGATGAAAATAATCTTGAATATCGTATCAAAGCTGATCAAGAACGAGTAGAACAATTAAAAGAAATTCTTGGTGATGAAATCTTACGAAAAATTCTTGCAGCACTCAAAGTAAAATTAAATTTCCGCGTCATTTTTAATTATTTTTGTCTTTTTTTCTTTCTAGAAAAACGAAAACGATATTGATGCTTTGAAGAATATTCTACCAGAAAATAAACATTATTTATTGGATTCTGATGTTTTATTAATATTAACTATGATAAATACACGATCAAGTATAAACTAGAGAATCTGCAATGTCTGTGTTGTTTGTGATAATAATATTATTATTCTGTACGATTTTAACATTTTGTTTTTCGATATTCTTACTTTATTGTATTCATTTCATGAGAATCTTATATGAATTTTTGCTCTTCTTTCTAATATCAATATATTTTTAGATATAACCATGACTAAATCTTTGGTCATCTGGTTTTTCTTCGCTATAATTGCTGCATTTATTGGAAAGTATTTGGTAGATTTGGGATTATTTCGACAGATCGAAACAAAAGGACTCAATAAATGTCGATTAATGATACCATCGGGTGGAGGTAATTCACGGAAAATTTTTCTTGCCTTTCGAAAGCAAGCCAATAGTCGGCTATGAAAAAAATCGATCGGTATCTTGTACCTTTTGAAAAATCGTATGACTTATTTTATTTAGAAACTCGTTTTTCGACAGAAGTGTTTTTTCGATTGAACAACATTCTATTCTTTGTGAACTTCATTTAATATGAAATTCGTTTCGCTCTGAGTTTTACGAGAGATCTTTGAGTCTTATTCATTGGTTATCTTTCGTGAATGTCTTGATATAGGACAGAAAGTTTTATCGCAGTATCTTCAATATGATTTCATTATATTCTGAAAACTTAATACAATTTGACTTTGACGAATTTTTACTATAGAGGATCTAGCTTTTGAAGATTTGGTAATTGATTATGGAAAGAGTATTGCTTATTTGGCTGGTGATTATCGTGCTTTATGGCTTAATTCGTATAATTTATCCGATGCAAAAGACAAAAAACGTGGAAAAATCTACATGTTTGATATAGAAGCAGAAACATTTAAGGAATTACATTTAAAAAATTATCCATTCGAACATTTTCATCCGCTAGGAGTGAATCTATTAAAAGGAAAAAATGATCGAGTAAGATAAATTCGATACGAGATGTTTATATTCGAATTTAATTACTATTTAGTTATATATGACAAATTATCGAATGAATAATGGAGAAATTATAGGATCTGTAGAAATTTTTGAAATTGATTCATCAAATGGCGATCAAATCAAGTGGATTGATTCAGTTGTTAATCCTCTTTTTACGGGTAGCTGCTTTTTATTGAAATAAACGCATGCTAAAACAGCTAAACACATTAATGCTCTCATATAAATAATCAATTGTACAATATTGTAACTATTAACCTTTGTTACACTGTATATGAATAAATTAATTTCTTAAAATTATTTTTAAAACATAGCACCTGACGATGTATTAGTAATCGACGAGAACGCATTCTATCTCACAAATGTTTATCATCATACAAAAGATAAATCAGTCTTAATGCATACTTTCGAAGTTTTTACCAAACGCCCTTGGACTGATTTATTATTATGTTCAAAAACAAATCGATGGAAATGTTCTGTGGTAAACGAATAGAATATGTCATTATTTTTGAAATTTCGATACATTCATTTGTGTAGATTGTTGATTCTATTATTTTGGCCAATGGTATTGCTAGTTCATTAGATCGTAAGACAATATATGTAGCTTCAAGTATAGAAAAAAGAGTCAGTTAAATGCTATATTGTAATCTTTACAGAAAAAAACAGATTCTGATTATTTGTTTTTTCAGGTTCGTGTGTATCAACGTCATGCAGAAAATAATTCATTAACTTACACACAAAGTCTTTATGCACCATTTTTAGTAGATAATATTAATGTTGATTCATATGATCAACTTAGTGTTGCCGGTCATCCAAAGGCAATTGAATTCTTTCTGCACGTAGCAAATCCGAGCAAATATCATGCGCCTTGTGAAGTTATACTTTTCCGTAATCCGAAATCAAGTAAAAACTTATTTCGTTCTTCGAACTACTAACTCATCGATTTCCTATCAACATAGGTTCAACATATGAAACTCTATTACTTACACGTGGTGAACTGCTGTCAGCATCAACTATCGGTGCATTATATGAGAAACATCTTCTTGTCGGTGGCTTATTAGATCCTGGAATTTTATTATGTCACGACATCTTCTAAGCAAAACATTTTTCATATTGTTATTGGTTGTGAACAATATAATATTAGAAAAACTGACCAGCATACGATTAGATAGAATATTAATATTATTTTTATTTTTCATATTTTTAGCCTAATCATAAATAAATAATCTATTTTTCATTAATTATTACTGATGTGTAATAGAATAGTTGATGAAGAGTCTCTTTCACAGAAGTTTAAATATACTTATCAGTGGCAAAACTAAACTTGAATAAACTAAGCGCAGTGCATGTAGCCCATTCTTATGGACTCACAATTCCATGTATGTACCAATAAGTTATTATTTTGATAACAATGCTGCAACTGATGTTTCATTTTTTTTACACCCGTTGAATCATTCTAACTGCTATATGTATATAGAATCATTTATACTGCATGTATCGCTATCATCTTTTACAGGAACATCTTTTATATAGAGAATGAGTCAAATGTAGATAGCAGATATTTTGATGAAAAAAAAAATGAGAACGTAATCTTTTACAAAACTTTCAAAAATGACCTTTGCTTATGATGTGTTCTCGAAGATAAATTACTCAAGATCCGAAATCCGTAATGCTAAATATTCAAGTCATGTTGTTGTTATTCTATTATTTAAACCAAATTTATTGCGAAGGCAAATGATTCGTTTTTAACTAACATATCACCACAGTAGTATATTCATTCTTTTCGTCTCTTTTTTGTTTGCTATATTGATGATAACAACACTATCAAAAAGAAAAAAAAGTATCTTTACATTTAATGTAAAGATAAGAATGTGTATTACTAATATGTTTACTTTGAAATTTTATTCTGAGTAAACCAAATTGACAACATGTCTACTGCAAAAAAATATGCTGTGCCTCCTGCGGAACCAACAGGTTTCCGTATTTTTGTACGTGCTACATATTCAGCAAGATACAATTTTGCTGTTCAAAATTACAATGCCGTATCCGCTAATCGTAAATTAAGTATGTTTGGTAACCGTTTTCTCTTGTTTCGATCAATCGTAGCTGTTGTATGGATCGCATCAATGGCTTTTGCAGTTCTTGCTTTACTCAAAGCTGCATTTGTTGCCGTTCCTATTATTTTTGGCTTGATATATATTGCAATATCAGCTTATAATATTTATGTATTTATTGAAAATCGTAGTCTGCTTAATGCAACACGTCTCTTACGAGCAAAATTTGCTGGGCCAACCGGTCTTGATTGTGAATGGATAGCTGTGCCACTTGATTCACGTAGTGCAAACGAAAGATTAGCTGCTGTTGAGCAAGCTGCACTGGATAATGTTCGACGAGAATGTGCGGGAAATAGTGTAGCCGAAATCGATTGTTTAGTTTATACAAAACGTTATGCTGACACGTTTCCTTCATTTCCAAAAGAAGTTCTTCTACATTTCTTGGCATTCTTGATAGCAATTGCAGTTGGTATTCTATTGGCTGCACTTTAAATAAAAATTTTCTTTATTAAATTTATCATTATATGAATAAAAATGTACCAACGAAAAACATTTTTAGCTGACGGATAGGTGAGAAATTGTCGGGCAAAAATTATTAAGAGCACGCAAAAGTAATATATAAAAGACTTGATCATGAGAAAAAAAATTCAATTCAATACTACAATGGAGCAGGGCATTTACAAGTTGAACAAATATTGCGTTCATTTGGATGATAATCATTTACTGTTTTACAACCAATACAGGTGAAATGTCTAATTGGATTGCCCGTACTCATCGATGCACCGCGAGTAGAATTTAGTGGCATGCCTGTTCTATATGGTATAGATGTAGATTCTCTGGAGTAGACTTGCTGATAAGGCATAGATTTTTTACTATTTGATACTGAAAAGAAAACTAAAAATGATTTCTATTGTGTAATTAAATAAATAGTTTTACGTGAATCAGAAGGATTATAGAGATTTCGATTTGTTTGAAAATAGCTTGGCGCTGGATGCTTTTGAAAATAATTTGGTGCTTGATTTGCTTGAACATTGTTTGAAATTGAACTTGTTCGACTTGCATGCATGGGCATAACACGTATTAATGAATTCCAATCAATATTATTCGAAACAGAAGTATCAATACGAATTTGTTCATTAGATTGTTGTATAATACTATCAAGATTTTTGAATTGTTGTCTTATTCGATTAAGATCATCTTCAATATATCCACCAGTTTTTTGTCTTTCTTGTAATTCTTTTGAGATTTTATCAAGTTCAATGCGAACATTTTTACTTGATTCTGATTGAAACTGTCGAACTTGATCTCGTGCTGTAGAGGCAATAAAATCAATATGTCCATGCATTTCTTTTTCCCACAGGTCAATGTCATCAAAGCGTGGATACATTTTTGTTGAAAGATTACTAATATTTTCAACAAGTTCGTTACGAACATTAAATAGACCATCGAGCTCTCTCGATAGTTCAGCACGGTGCTCAGATATACATGTTGAGCAATATTTTCCTTTACAACCTTGACATGACGTAGTACTTGGATTGTGTTTGCATATAGCACACAAGGCTGAATAACTGAATGACATTATCTAACTATCTAAAATTATACAAATAAGTTGATAGAATTTATTTTATTCAACATAAATCAGAACATAAAAATTAAAAATGATTTTATTTTGAAAAAATTCTTATGAAATTGAATTCACATTTGTACTTGGTTTTTTTTCTGACTATGAGTAGTGCGTATTACTGTTATGAATCATTCTATTGACTTTAGGCATCAGAACCCTGAGGAAGTAGTTGATCATAGCTATTTGTAGTTAAGGAGACGTAATTCAAGGATTCTGCGTCCTGAAGAGAATTTTGTCGCATACCATCAGAGATACTTGGCATGGAATAGGCATCAGAATGCGCCTTTGTAACGGAACGCGTCGGTGTACCGATTGAAGTAAGAACGATTGGCTCAAATATCGAAGATGTTTTACATTTAGGAATTGACTGCTGACCTTTGATATCCTTGCTTAGATGTTTTTTTTTTATGAATTTTCGTATATTCTTCCAAATTTTATCTTGAGTAGTTTCCTCTTCATAAAAGAAATCTGACAAATCAAAACAACTATCTGCAATTTTTCTTTCCATTGAATTTTTGCTCATGGTAACATGCAACAGAGAATTCCAATCGAGTTTGTTAGTTGTCGAATAATTAATTCGGATTTTTTCATTTGCATTTTTAATCGTAGAATTTAATTGTTGTAGTTGATTTCGTATTTCATTGATATCATTATCTAAATAATTTCCTTCTTGTTGGCGTTGTTCCATATCAAAAGTAAGTTGATCAAGTCGATGACGAATATCAGACATATGCTTTGCCATCATTTCATTGGCAATTTTTCGAGCGTTACCCGCAATCAGTCGAATACGGTTTGTAACTTCCAGTTCCCATTGATCGATTTCAGTTAAACAAGTAAAATCTTTATTGTTTTGCCAATTTAATTGAACAACACCCAATGATTCTTTTAATTCATTTTGAACTCCGAATAATGTTTCGAATTCTACCATAAGTTCGTCGTGATGTGCATTCATGCATTGGAGACAAAATAATCGTTGACAGCCTTCACAACGTGTACTACTCTTACGTTGGTTACAGCACGTACAGTTCATTTTTTCTTTCAGTCAACGTGATAAATCGTCTGGAAAGAAAAATAAGAATTCAATTCTGATGAATGAGAAAAAAGCGTATAATAGAGATACGAATATTTAAGGACACATTTGATACTATTGTTGAACTTCTATCTTAGTCGATATGTAATTATATGAAAAGTTCTCAGCACGAACCGATTCAACAGAGATGTATCGTATTTTTCATAAGTCTACTATCATAATCAGACGTATATTTTTATGATCTATAAAAGTATACTTATCAAAGATAATTATCTAACAACGATAGGACAAGAATGAATTTGTAATAAATTCTTCTATAGGGCTTTGGCAACTAGTTATATGATAACATTTCTATTTTGTTTTGTTTTGTCAAGGATACATAAATATGAAAAGTAGATTTGATAAATTCAACAGAAAGTACACCAATGAATTGTTCTTCAGTCATATGACTCAACTGCCTCCAAAGTTCAAAAATAAAAAGTTAAACGAGTAAGCCACAAGAAACAGGAAGAATAATTCTCTAGATCATACGACAACAAGATATGTAAATACAAGAAATAGTTTTTAAAAAAAGATTACTAGCGATTTTTGAGCTTTGCAATCAAAACGCAATTCTATTTCAGATGTAGATTACAACAAGCAAACAATTTTCAACCTTTGTGCAAGATAAGAAAGTCATGTCTGCATCGTTACCAAGGGCAAGTAATACAATAAACTTTGAAATAGGCAAAAAAAATAGCGATAGCAAATAGTCGACGTACTAGTCACGTTTAGTAATGTTAGAATAACTGAATTTAAGGAAATCTAACATGGTTTAACTACCTTCATCGTATGTACAATGCTCATCTAAAGAATTAGCCAAATCGATGTCAGCCAAGTCTATCTCTAAGAAATGAGAGAGAACTGATATGTTCTTAGAGTTGATTCACGTTCTTGCTTAGCCTTCTAAAGTTTCGAGAATAAAACTCAACATTTAGAAAAAAAAGTCACTTAATTTTAAATCTAATTTAATGAAAGAAAACTTACAGTACATCGACTTTTCCTGAAACTGCTTCTAATGCTGCTCACTATAAATATTGCTTAAGAATAATTATTTCTGATGAATTTTGACTGATTGAAATTCAGAGTTTCGAAGTATTTGAAGTTGAAAAGTTATTGTACTGATGTAAAGTTCTTCCCAAGGTTAAATGCCGACGCATCTAATCTCACAAAAATTGATAAGACCAACAACTAGCAATCTTCTATTTTCAGCAATTTGAGAAGAAGACCTTCGGATGTCACCTTGCTTGATACTATTTAAAGCAATATTCTATGAAGAAAAATCATCGCCACAATGAAATTCATAAATAGACAATATTCTCTCAAGAAAATCGAGGATAAAACAATCGAAGGGTATATAACTGCTATGAATTGATATGCAACTAAATACTCAAAGAAAGAAAGAAAGGAAGGCCATGCAAAAACAATTTTTTCAATCGTCGTCTAAGCTATAAATCTCATGTACACTTATCTAAAGGCCACGAGTCACTTGCTTTTGCTATTGACAAATTATACAGTTTATTTCTATCATTCTTTCCTACTGAAGCGCAGGATACCTTAACAACTATCTTTAACAAGAACGATTTCTTACTTCCTTACATACGCAGTTTATCATAATTCTGCATTGATTTTACTGCTGTTTTAATTGCGATGTTGTCTACAATAATATAAATCCATGCATTTTCGTTGATATTGTAAAAGTAATATACATATGTTTCTTAACATCAGCAAACTTTAAAGTTGATAGTAAATCTTAACCATATTGTTTTCTTTTATTGTATTGAAATATTTTGAAATTATTGAAACCTCTACTGCAATTGTTAAATAATTTGTTATTCTTCATGAATCAATATCAGCCAAGACTATGAGTTTTCGTTCTATTGGTCTTGTCGAAGTATACGCAATTATCTGTTTTCGTTTACTTCCACATCGTTATTCGTATAGAAATATTTCTCGTTTCATACAACAATCCTCGCGATTTGTACATATCCATTATGTACATAGTATTAAAAATAGATTTCATACTATTAATAATCTAAGATTAAAATAAAACATTGAATGATTATTTTAATATATTGTTATTGAAAATTTTTACTTTAATACCATCGAGAGAAAAAAAAATATAGGGAAAATATTTTCATCGTGAAAAGAAACACTAGAAATAAAGCAAAAAAGACACCACATATTAAAAAACCAAAATAACACAAGAAAAAGAATTGTAACTTTTTACATTGTTCGTTGTTGTACTCGTAAGACATAAAACAATTTTTACCAAAAAGAAAAAAACTATACAGAGAAAAGGAACTAACGCATTACTTCATCCATCAACTTAATGTAAACGTAACACTATCACATGAAAACACACTCGAGATAATCATCGTATGACTGTTCTATTTTTGTTGTTTTTATAGATTAACTCGATTATTATTACTCAGTAATGTGGCACATTTAAAACATTCTGACATATTGAGCATCTACTCGCTCCGTATGCTGTGCCATGCAACACATTTAAATAGTTACATTTTGAACATAATATCTTTATTTGGCCTTTCATTTTAGACGATGATGATATTGGAGAAATAAAATCCGAGCTTGAATATGATGTTGGATAAACACCTAACGGTGAAGGTCGTAAGAGAACAACTTGTCGTGGCAACGGGCGATTTCTATTATAATCACAGCAGTTAGAACATAAACCAGTTGAGGATATATCATCAAAATTCATTTTACAAATAATACATGGCCGAATTCGATCTGTTTTTTGGTCGAAATCGATCAAATTTGTTGATGACGAGTCCGATTTAACATAACGTGAATTGCGATATTTTCGATCGTTCTCACATTCCGTACATAGACTAGCTGATGATAAACTACTAAAATAATGATGGCAGCCATAGCATGTGTGAAGTTGATTTAAGTGTGGTTCGAAATCAATAAAATGCGGTTTTGAAAAATCGGTTTTAACATAACTAACTGGAATTCGAGTAAGACCAAGGTGCTGTTCTGAGCCTAAAAGGTGAATTACGTAAAATATGAATTAAAAAAACTAAATCAAGAATGCAGTTTAATATTAATTCTAGTAAAGTGATAAAAATCGCAGCGTTTCGATCACTGTTCTATGATGCAATGCAATTTGCGAAGCAAACCAAAGTTAATCAGTAAATTGAAGAAAAATCAAACGTAAAAATTCAACAAGAGAACAACCAAAATCAATGCCTCACTTTTATCTCCTGAATATTTAAATAATACAACACATCGAACTTCGACTATTCGTGTCTATAAAAGGATATATAAATAAAATATGATTTTAAAGAATTCTACTCGTAATAAATGATTACGATGACCCCATGTAATTCTTATTAGAATTTTACATGTATGCGTGTGTAAACGAAAGCGTTATATTATACAAAGAAAAAGCAAGCGTAGGCAAGTATTGTTGGTAAATATTGAAGGAAATGAAAGAATTTTCGAACAAGAAAATTATTGATGTAATCAAGAAAAACAAAAGAATTAATCTATAACGCACTCTTACATCAATCATTAACAAATCTAGGTCGTAAACACGCCAGAGCCACTAGAAACCAGAGAAAAAATGTTCTAGATTTCGAAATCGTGATTAAGAAACAAAAATTAAAATTCAGTCAATAAAAAATATATATTTAATTTGTAGAGCTTTTGTTGTTAAAATTAATAGCAGAAATACGCACAAAAATCAACAAAATATTAGCAATATTTTATTTTTCAAACATCTAAAAATTATTTAGTAGAAAAATAACTTACCTTGTTTTAGTTTTGACTCATTTCCTCGTGGACTATTATTATTATTGATTGCTGTTTTACCATTAGACATGAGATCATTATTAGTCGAATCCCATTCACTTGCAAGTACTGTCGATTTCCCATTACTTTGTTGATGATTATCATACTTTATGTATACGTGAGTTTGTGGTTTTTGTAAATTTTGTGCTTCAGAATAGTGATTATTCGATGGTGTATAAGTTTCTCCACGAGACACAGCTTTATCATATGACGCTCGTCGTTCATGACTAACTTGATTTCTATTGTCATTGAATCTTGTTGACACTGATGAATAGGCTGGTGGAGATACACTATCTTGTTCGCTTAATGTTCCTTGACCATTGTTATATGATGGTTGATTGGAAGAATAATGTTCTAGTTCTTGTCTTTGTATATCTTCTCCGTTTTGTTTCTTTTTCTTTTCTGTTTCAATAAAATCCAAAACATATTCATAGTAGAGAAAAAAAAAGTTGTCTCTCTCTCGTAATGATTTAATACCCAGTTCAGCACATATGATTTTTATCGGCTGAGCCTTTAAATCTGGATAATAAGCTAGTTTTTTTATGCGTAGATAACTTTGAAGTAATTTATTGTTCTGTTCGAGATTGTCCTCTCTGCCTAAAAATCGAATGGGTAATAATTTTTGGTTTCGAGCATGTTCACTTGATTGATAAAGTGGAAGAAAATTATCTTGTGTTGTTCCTGAATCCAAATCGTTAGCTTGTAGAGGACAAAAATGAGATTGATCATAGGCTAACACAATCGGTACAAGAACGCAATCTGCTGCCTTTGAAAGAGTAGGTAAATAAACACCGAATAAGTCGTTGTATGCAATAGCTTCTCCATGTTTATTACGTACAACATCTTCAGATAAAACAATAATTGGTCGTCGCAGCATATTACATATAGAAAATATATGTACAGCTTCGAGAAATTGAAAACTTGATGCTATTTGTCCATCATCAGAATTTTCATATCGAACAAGATCACACAATTCTTCCCATTCCTTGTTACAAAGAAAAAAAATCATCATATGAATTGTATTTGTTTAATTGTTTTTTAAAAACTTAGACTTACAATATCAAGTTTAGAATCTTCACTTTGAATACCATACATTTTGTCTGTTCTGATTCGTTCAGTTCTCCAACTTCCTTTCAGTACGGCCTTGTTCTTATCCATAAATTGACGAAGTCGATCACGTAAATATAAGTCAAAATCATGTACTCCAACCATAGCTATGAGTACAGCATGAAGAAGACAATTACCATTGCCTGATGTGCGAACCGGATACAGTTTTTTCAATGATGACATCCAATTAATAACTTGAGTTTCATGCATCATTTTAAACATAAGACGATCGATTAAATATCGCTGACTTTCTGTTAAATCGTCTCGATCAAAGAAGCCACGTGGTAACACACTTGTAAATTGTGCAGTTTCAGAAAGGCGTTCAATTAGATTTTGATTAATACTATTTAGTATTTCACTAGATTGTACTTTAAACCTTTCGGGAATTGGCAAATGGTCTTTATTTGATGATGATGATGTTGATCGAGCTTTTGGACCACAACAATAATTTTGAAACGAATTAAAATAATGATGATGTACTGTATCAAGTTGTTTTGAAGTACGAGTCAACGTTCCTGATAAACTAGTTGATTCAGTCATCGTAGAAGAAATAATTGAATATTTAAAAGCAGATAAAAATTACATGGGGTCGAATATTAAATAAATAAATATCATTTGCAAGACATAAATAGCACACAACAATGAATATTATATCTAAAAATGTGAAACCTATGCGATTCAAATGTTGTCAAATATTGAAGGAAATAAATAAAAATAAAATAAAAGATAATGGGCGGTGTAGATGTATGCCTGCCTCCAAAGAATCAGGCAAATACGAATGAACTGTTTTTTTGTTTTTATGCTCTTCAATACAACTGTGATTCATGATATGATGTGATAAATAAAAGTAAATACAATCTTATCAATTGATGATTCAAATGATTTTACGATTGTTGAAATGGTGTTTCTATGTTTTGACTAGTTGTAACTATAGAAGATTGTACAAAAATGCAAGAAAATAAACGAAAAAGGATTAGCTTCTATTTTTACACATAAAATTACTGTTAAATAAAAATAGAAAAAGAAAATTCAATCACTAGTCTTCTCTCTACTAAAACTATTTTCGTCATTCATCAAATATGAAAATGTCAAAAACAATTTGATCGTAAGCACAAAAAAGTAATGCACAACGCGTTTTTTCTCTCACCATAAAGAAAAAACATTTGTTGATGTTCTTCGATCCTATTTCTTCTTCCTCGCCTATAAAACAGAAAAAAAACAACAGCCATATCGGTATTCTAGTTTTTTTCTTTTTCATTCTGTCTATCGTTTCTTCTCAAAGGCGAAGAACGAAACTCAGCTAGTAGACTAAAAGCATATTTTATTCTATACAGCTTTTTTACATTCCATAAAAATGTTATCATTGATCACTCTTATCAGTGCACTCATTTATCCTGCTCAAAGCGTAAAAATAGTTTCGACTTCAACCATTATCGAGTCTGAAACTCCTACTGTCATCTTAAAAGAGCCTACTTCAAAAAGTGAGGGTACGTCAGCTGCTGTTTTTTATGCAATGCCGTCTTTGTTTTCCTTGTAGAGCAGTTAGTTACTACAGAAGGACGATTCATTATAGCAGAAGGAAATTCAAATCATTTATTTGAGCCGTCCGATTTCATAAAAGAGCATATTGTTCAAAATTACGACGATAACACCAGAAGAACAAAAACTGATGAAAACGTTAGGTAATAGATTTTATTCTAGATTATTTCAACTGCGAAATATTACTTTAGATCTTCAAATGATGATACGCACATTCAAGTAATCGAAAATCATTTTATTCATTAAGAAAATGATTCTGATGAACAGTTATTTGGCAAACTAGAAAACAGAATGCTAGCTTACACTAAACTCTATCAAATAGATCTATTGATGTTAGATAGCAATAACTTAAACAAACGTTATATTTTTCATTTACATAAGAAATATTTTATTATTCTTTGTTATGCAAAATACAAAATTTATCCAAGCAACACGCGCATAACTAACGATACAAGACTGCATAGATTTTTCTCTTGTGCTAACATAATAATATTTCCGTGAATAGTAAATAAAAATATTTTGTCATCTGTGAGAGAAACATTAAGATTTATGTAAAAACAATATTATTGATAAAATTTTGACGAAAGTACACGAGAATAAAAACAACAAACAAAAAATATTGACATAACAAACAATAACAGGTGAAAACAGTTTATTGAAGAATTCAAGGTAAAATTGTTTTTCATGTGAATAGATGTATTTGTTCGAAAAAATTCTACGTTATATTCAAAGTCTGCTGATCAGTTTCTTGTATATAATAAGTGTTGTTTATTTGTACGGACGAAATTCGAAAAACAATATTCTTAATTATTAAGAAAGTATTTATTTTTAGAATTTAATAAAACTCAATCTATATAATCACACAACATATCGGACTCAGCTGACTCGAAAAAAAAACAAAAGATTGTTAATAGAAAGAAGTTTCATCATCGAATACACTTCATAATGGCTGCTATTCAGTTCTTTTTTTTTGCAGTAATATTTCCAAATAAGTGTATATAAATTAAAGTTACTCGTCTGAAAAAAAAGAAACATTTTCGCTGATATCTTGCAATTGATCTTTACCAGAAAAATATTTTATAACAAATTCTACTATCGCAAAACTACACTGATTTTTTTATTCATTGCTTTTCACAGAAAACATTCACTTTGTTAGATTGTTTATTAATTATTAATTATCTTTTTCAAAGCATGCATATGTTATGAAATGACTTAAAGTGACGAATAGTTTTCGTATTTACGTTATTTTTCAGATAAATATATTTTCATCCTATTGATCTTTAGTTTGAAATATTTTTGCTCGGCTCATCATGAAAATAGTCAAATCCTGAAAAATAAAAGTTTTATTTAAAATAAATGATTTTTTTTAAAATATACTGTAGCTAGTACTCAATTGTTTTTATAAATTCAATGAAAGATTTTCATAACTTATATCCTGATGATTTTGTTATTTACTCGAGCTTTTTATTGATTAGTTTTTAATTAGTAAATATACTGTTCATAATTAAGATATTACTATTTAAAAACGATGAACGTCCAATGAAACGTCATGATAGTTTTACAAATAATAAATGCAATGAGTTCGCTACTTGATTTAGTTTCATTCAAGTAGAACTGATTTCGTCGGTTCCAATTTTCTACAATGGTGAAGAAAAAAGAAACCACGTCAACAATGTCATCAGCTCAGCCTAGAAAAAACTCACGATAAATATTATTATTTTGGCGTTTCGACAGGCGTTTCTTTTTCTAAACAGAATGAATCTTGATAAAATTCTATTCGAAGTATTGTCTTTTACCTAGGAATGTGAAAATAAAAAGTTTCAGTAATTTGTATTTCATTTTCCCAAGGGCAAATCAATTAGGGTAATTCGTTCATTTTCATACATGGAAGTTAATTGCTGAGTAAAAACCTTTATATAGAAGTTCAATCAATATAATAGAAATAATGAGAAAAGGATATGTGACCATAATTTATTATTATTATTAAGCCGATAAGCGAAAAAAAATATACAAGCTAAAAAATAAAATAAACTCAAAAGATGTCAGTACTGTGCAATAAGTTGATTATCTTTTATCCTTTGTTGAAATATATGGCATTTTAGTTTGTGAAGATTTTCTTAATGACGATGAAAGAGACTTTAAAGATGTTTTGATTATTGGTATTGGAGTCTTGTCTTCGAGACTTAATGACATACTTCTTGTTGTTAACATCGGAAACGTTTTTACTGTAGAATTAGACTAAAAAAAGAACAAGAAATAAAGATATATAATTATGTATAATTTTTCCAAAACATATTGTTTTTTTTAATAATGTTTACTCTTGGTGTTAATCTTGGAAACATTGTGTGTTTGTTTGTGTGTTATTATTATTTTCTAATGGTAAATTAGTAGTAGGAGGTGATATCGATGCTATTACATAATTAATCATATTCGAGTGCTGTGGGTCATTAGAAATTGACCGATAAATTTGTTTTTCTCGATCTTTTAAACTAGTGAAGGATGCAATTGTTGAAGAATTTCGATTTGAATGAAAGTTTTTGAATGTCAAATTGATTGGTGTTAATAGTTTCGTTTTCACTGATATACGATTATGTCGAGATATTGACTTGTCTGGTGAATAACAGCGAATACTTTCTTTATTGTTAGTCATATTTTTGCAAAAAGTCCATTTCAAATATTTCTCAATTAATGAAATGATATGAAGAGAGAAAGAGAAAAATGTTGTTCTTTTTAAGAACATTCACCATTCAAAAAGTTCATTTCTTCTTTATCAACAGGAGTAACAGCAAGTTGGCATTTTTCTGCAGCTAATCAAATATTTGTTTCTTTCTAGAGAACGGTGATTGTTATAGCAAATAACGAAAGCAAAAGTAGAGCATCATTTCTCTTATCTGGTCGTTTATTTTTGCTCACCACACACGTTGATGAATGAACATATGTGAGAAATATGAAATTGGAAGATGACACAAATGCAAAAACAAGAGGCGAAGAGCAACAAAGACTGAAAATAGCTTTTAGTTGATCTGATAAATAATTGTACGGATGCATTACAGGAATTTTTATTCGTTTTATTCAAGGTCTACTTCAGGCAAAGAACCACTACCTAAAGCGGCCGAGAATGCAGCGGAATTTTCCATTGACTAAAAAGAAAAGCAATTTAACAAAAAATGTATAAACGAAAAAGATGTTGAAAATATACTTGAGCAATTTTTGGTATACGTGTGATCAACTCTTGGAACAATTCAAGCGGTAATGATTGTTGAAAGAAGGCCATTAGACTTTGAGGTTGACTACAAGCAAGAATAGCTTTTGCCAGACAATTGAGACCAGTATCGATATCACCTATTGAGATTTTGATAAATGATAAAATGAAACATTATTCACAGCAAATTTTACTCACCACGCGTTAAACAATCTTCACCTAGTTGAATTTGTTCAAGAAAATAATGACGCATTTCTTCAGCATCATCTGTTTTGTTCTAATAAAAATTTCGAACAAACTTTGAATTAAATTATATACTAAGTTAGAAATTTCTTACAAAACTACTGGTACCACCAGTTTGTTGTGGTTTTTGTTTTTTTTGTAGTCGTTCTAAATGAATAACATTTCATTAGGTATGTAACATGCAAAATTCTGCCTATGTACTAACTAGCTTTTAGTTTTTCATGAAAATCAGGTGCACTTCGTCGTTTTCGATCGAAATACACACAGTAGCCAACAAAACTAACACCAACTGCTGCTACTAAAGGCCAAAAACGTATATTAGGAGTAATCATCTAAAATAAGGTGAGAGAAAATTTTTAATTTTACGATTCACTTGAACTTTCTAAGTATTACTCAATATTTGTCCACGTCATGCAATACATAAAATAGAAAGAGAACAACAAAACAAAAGCATGATGCCCACGTTGTCAAATCCACGTTGAATAGATTTTTCAACTATATATATGTATATACATCTCTTTGTACAAGTTTATAGCAAAAAATTAAATTTACTATTTTACATAAAAATCATGGGCCTTCTTTTAAGTCGATTGTACGATGCATTGTCATCATTTTCTAATGAAACACCATCTCGTATTCTAATGCTGGGTCTTGATGCAGCTGGGAAAACGACAATTTTATACAAGGTAAAACTGAATGAAACTGTTCAAACAATTCCAACTATCGGTAAATAATCATCGCTTGATTGTAACAAAATAATGTTCTTTTTTTCATCTAGGATTCAATGTTGAAACAGTGACGCCTGCACCTGGTATTACCTTTACAGTATGGGATATAGGTGGACAAGATAAAATTCGTCCACTTTATCGACATTATTTCGATAAAACCGAAGGTCTTATTTTCGTTGTTGATTCATCAGATCGAGATCGATTCTTAGAAGCTCGTGATGAATTGTTCGGTATTGTTAGTGATGAACATATGTCTACAGTACCCGTTGTCATCATAGCTAACAAAGCTGATTTACCAACGGCTGCTAAACCCAGTGAACTTATAGAAAAACTTAATCTTCATTCGCTCTCAAGACGGCGATGGTTTGTCCAATCAGCCTGTGCTCTTAATGGTGATGGCATTGTTGAAGCAATGCAACAATTATCAAAAATGATAAAAGACAATAAAAAAATGATTTCTAACTAAAGTTTTATATGAATTTTTTGTTTTGTTTGTATTTGCTCTTTTTTTTTGTTGTATATACAGATCTTTACATAATAAACTAAATATGTATACTGCCGTAAAACAAACTTTTTGTTCCTCTGATTCGATGACAGTGTTTATTTTTGAAATTAACTAGATTCTCAACAAAATAAGAACGAATTTTCGTAAGAACTAAGAGCAATGCACAGCTTTCATTCATAGAAAAACAAAAGCTATTTTTCGAAATTTATATGCGTCATTTATTTGATGAATGATAATTCATTTCTCGTTTTCAAATTTCATCTGCATACAATATCTTGCGTTAGAATAAACCATCAATGGTTATGTCGCAAGTATTTGAAATACACTATGATATTATGACTCCTCACGGTTGTATCATTCTGGTGTAGTAATTATGAAAAAAAAATCATTATTTTGCTTCAAAAACAAAAAAGCGTTTTTTTCTTTTTTCTTTTTTCTTAATCTTTCCTGTCGTCTCTATTTTGAAACATAAAATAGTTTTAATGATGAATCATATCGCCGCGACACGTTGTCCAGGTGAGAGAATCCGAATAATTCATAGAGACGCTGAGTCATAAAAATATATTCGTCTGTTCACCGTGTTGTTGACGTGTCTGCTACGACGTGGCAGCGGACAAAAAGCACCCGTTAAATAGCGATGGTGCATCACTTATTTTTCGAAAATATCATTCGTCTACCTTTCATTTATTGTCAAGAAATCAACAAAAAATGGGTCTTTTTCTCAGCCGAATGTACGATGTTTTTGGGTCATTCAGTACAGGAAAACCAGCAAGAATTTTAATGCTCGGTCTTGATGCAGCTGGTAAAACAACAATTCTATACAAAGTTAAACTTAATGAAAATCTTCAAACTATTCCTACAATTGGTATGTATTCTTGCGCATAGATCTTTAAAAAATTGATTTACTATTTCATTTCACTATAGGATTTAATGTCGAACAAGTGAGTCCATGTCGTGGAGTTTCATTTACTGTGTGGGATGTATGTATCTTACAAAACAAAATATTAAAATTCAGTTTGAATCTAAAAATTTTCTTCTTTCTGTTTTTCCTTAATCAGGTCGGGGGACAAGAAAAAATTCGTCGTCTCTGGCAACATTATTATCAAGGCGCCGATGGTCTTATTTTCGTTGTTGATAGTAACGATCACGAACGAATGGATGAAGCTCGAGAAGAACTTCATGGTATCCTTTCATCATATGATATGTCTCGTATACCCATCGTCATTATAGCTAATAAACAAGATTTGCCTAGTAAGTTCGAATTCTTATAACTGACATTTCTCAAAACTTTTCTTTCCACAGATGCAATGAAACCTGCGGATATTATTCAAAAATTAGGTGTGAATGAATTACGAGCAAAAAATAAATGGTTCCTTCAACCAGCATGTGCAGTAACTGGCGAAGGTTTACTTGAAGCAATGATTGAAATGTCAAATCTTGTTAAACAACATCGAAAAGAAAACGATTAATAATGGCGAAATAGAAAAGAGCTAAATGAATGATTATTATTTGTAAATACATCACTCGAAAATTTTTCTAGTTTTAAATAAAACAAAGACATTATTTTTCATGCATATGTACGTGTATTTTTTTCTCTAATCAAAAGCCGACCCAAACAAAAAGAGAACGACAGTGGATTTATAAAAACAAAAGAAAAACAGTTAATCATTTATCTCCCCTCATTGAACAAAATAAATATATATATATATATATAAATAAATATAGTTGATGTTTCTTCTACTTCAGATAAACTTATTTGGCAATGTTAGTATAATGTTGCTGATTCATCGTTAGTATTTGAATTAAATCGTATTGGAAACATTAATGCTTTAGCGCTCATAAAACTTAGATTAGGTAAATTATCAATTATACGTTTAGCATCGTCAGTTAATGTTGTTGTAGAACCAGGAAATAGATCACTGGTTTTTATTGGTATTGAATGAGATTGTTGTTGTGTGGATTGAATAATGGGTGTATCATTTCTTGGAAGTGATGACAAAGATGTTATATGTTCATCTTCATTCGATGATTTTGTCGTTGGAACGTAAAAATCCAAATCAAGTGTTTTATTTGCGTCAAACACTTAAAAAAGAAAGAAAGAAAAGTAGATGAAAGTTTTCTTTTTCGTGATCAAGAAGGTTAATTTTAAAAACTATTAGTTAGTAGCCACATGCAAAAGAGTATTCATTCATTATTAAAAGAATTATTGAATTGATTTGAATTACGTGCGCTTAACTTACCACTATTCTCATCGTTACTTATATTGGACGAAAAATCATCATCTAGTATATAATTAGGTACTGTTTTTTTTTATCTTGTATGTGATTTTTTAAAGAAAGCATGCTTTTCAATAAAAGCATGAATGAAAAATCATTACCTGCTAGTGGATTTTCTAAACCACTTCGTTTCCAATCAAAACGTGGACGAACATTTTCGGATGATAACTAAATTAATCGAGAAAATAGAACGTTTTTTCTCGTTCTATCTGTTTATTCTAATTAAGAAATATCTTACTTTATTTTCGTTGTCAATATTTTCCGGTGTGCTATTTGTTGAAGCAATTGGTTTAACTTTTTCCGGTTGTAGAATTTCTGGTGTTAATGGAACAGCTTTAGTCTAAGAGGAAAAAAATGCTTCTGAATAAATATTGATGTTTAATTTCATAAGAGAAACTACATACACGTAAACGTTCACTAACTCCTAATGATTGATGAAATAGACGTTCTGTATGAGATTTTCGCCATTGATATTTAATTCCTATTGGATCATTTGTGATAGTTGATAAAGCATCCCATAAACTTGAAAAAAAATAATTTCAAGATATAGTTTAAGAGAAATTAAAATTCTTACGCTAGACTAGCTTCAAGACAAGATATTCGTTTTGTTGGATTTTTATAAGAAGTAAAAGAAGGTAATTCAGTATAGATTACAGAATCATCATTGGTCGATGATATAGAAGATTCTACAGGAAAACATGTTGATATCAACGAGTCAATCTGTTCAGTACTTAAAGTATTCTAAATAGAATGAAGGAACGAATTGAAATTCAAATAGAAATTCAAATGAATGAACTTACATGTGATATAGACGATATTTGAGGTTTTGGAGCTACTTGAACTTCACTGAATTCACCGAAATCATCATCCTCATCATTAGCAGCAGCATCTTCTACTTTTGTTTCAGTTACTTCAACAATTGGTACATCGTTGGATAGTTGTGTTTGTGATTCAGAAACCGGTATTGTATTCGATTCAAAATCAGCCCAACCATCATCGTCATCATTTTGTTCAATATTAGTTGGTGTTGTCATGGGGGAAGTCTAAAATTATTGATAAGCTTAAACATCTATTTCATATATTGCATTCAAAGTGATCTTCTGCTTAAATGGTGGCAGATGTTGGATGGCAAGAAATAAAATATAGTTATGTAATCTATTCTAAATTTTTTCGAGCACTAGTAAAATAGAGAACAACAAAGTAATAAATTCGGAGCTTTATTGTTTTCTGTAGCTCATAAAGAAGCTAGACATAACAACCAACGAATGTTTTAAATGACTATAAAAAGAAATGGTAGTTCTTGTTTCAGCCTTGTTTTTAGTAAAAACAAATTTTTCTACCTGATTTCACCAGAGCATCCTAATCCCTATCTAAATGAAATATTTTGATGTAACGAAAATTGTTTTATTTTTTATCAAGTAGATCTTATCTATGTATTCACTATCAATATGGCTTTACATGGTTCAAGTACTTTCAATAACACTGTTGTTGACATCATGTGAGCAACTGTATGACATTTTTTTATTTTCATTGGATTAGCAAAAGAATCATATTATTTTCTTCTCCTCTGATCTTGATATACCGACTAGCGGTTAATCAATCAATTGTTGTACGAAATGAAATTTTAGATTTTATCAATTTATCTAAATAAAACAGAAGAAATCTAATCAACTATTCACCTCTAAAACTTCATCCGTTGCATTTTCGAATGTCGCAAAATTAGCCCAACCATTATCATCTGTATTTGCTTCTTCAAAATATTCTTCATCTGGAATATTAATATTTGTTAATAAGATATCTTCATTATTTACGATCGGTTTATCATCTTGACTCTCAAAATTTTCAATATCACTATAAACCACCGGTTGATCATCTTGAATTGTGGTGATTTCAGTTTCATAATTAGCTATTGGTTCATCGTGTTGAATTTGAGCGTTTGTATCTCGAGTATTGTCGATTGTTGGTTGATCATTTTGATTTTCAGTGATTTTAATTTCACGATTAACTATCAATTCATCATGCTGAATTGGAGTGAGTTTAGTTTGAGTATTGTCTATTGTTGGTTGATCGTTCCGATCTTCCGTAATTTCGATTTCATCATTATCATCCATTGATTTCCAGTCATCATTACTATTGTTGAATCCATCCAATGATGAAAATTCATTATTTGGCATTGTTGAATTTACATCATTATCATCAGCATCATCGTCAAATGGTGGCGGTGACGTATCATGAACAGGAGGTACAATGACAGACTGGCTCATAACATCTAAATAGATAGAAGAACATCGATTCATAAATAAAACAATTCCATAGTGATATGTACGCGAGCGCGCGTAACAAAAAATTAAAAGAAAAAAGATAGTTTTTTTAAACATTTTTATTTGTTTAGTGTAACTGATTTACAATGGGATACGAACGAAAAGCAAAGATGAACGAAAAAAAACATCAATTCTTTGTTATACTTCCAGAACGAAGGAAATAATTCATTTGAATAAGTCAAATTTATTATTTATTTGAATACCCAGGAGGCAGTTGAGAATCTTTTGATCGATTAGTACTTAAAACGATGTATGGTTTTCGTAATTCAATTTGTTTTTGTTTTAATAAATTACATGTTTGTAATGGAGTATCAACGCTTGACATTTTCCTCATTGTCTAAAAACAAATAAAAATTAGATTTAGTTTGTTTTTAACGAGAATTTTTTTTCTTGCCTCTTCTTCAACTAATTTTTTAGCACGCTTTTCTGTTTTATTTTTACCACTTCCTTTACCATGGAAACGATGTGAAAGAAAACGAAAAGCTTCTTTTTCATTCATACGGCGACCAGTTTCATCAACATATTCGAGTTTGACCTCAGGACGGTAATGTTCTTTTTCTTTGAAATCTGTTAATGGACCAGATGTATAACGATCACGTCGAGCATGTTTATCATCGATTTCACTAAAAAATAAAAAAAATGTTCTTATCATATTAGCAAGTCTTTAGAAATATCGAAAATAAATTTTTGATCAATCAAAAGAAAAAGGTTGGCATGATAAATGTAACGAAAAATAGATCCAGAAGAAATATTTCTGAATGAAATTAAAAACACATTTCTACACATTATTTCTATGAAGAATGAGACATTCAGTATAAAAGCCTTGAAAAATTCTTATTTTCTAGACTTATGAAAGCAATTAGATTATTTCTCATGGGTTATAATATGACTTTTTATTCTGCACTTAATTCATAACGGTCTACCTCGTTCTTAACACTATACAACAACAAATAGTAATAGAAAGTGTTAAATAAGAATATTATTACTGTGAAGGCCGTAGAGATCATCCAGATATTGATCCAAAAAGATGACAAGATGTAATGCACTCATGTAAAAGGCAACGAGACAAGCATTGGAACCTGTTTACTTATCAGATAAAATCACAGGAGTTTCCTCATTATCGATATAATTATATCCATATGTAAATTCTTCTCGTTTTCTTTGATTATTACCGATGCGTAATAAATTTTCTTTTCTTCCCATCTGTATTCTTCTCACATATGCGTATGTGTGATGAAGACTTTCCCATTCTTATGACCTTTTTTATATGTAAACTTGTTTGACAGATCTCCTTGTCCTCTATGTAATTTATGAGAATTTTCACCGCATGCTATTCTTACTTCTATCATTGCGCTATAATCTATAAGTTTCTTTTTATTGCCGAAAGCATTAACAAAATGAAACGCCTCCATGATAAAAATAAGCTATTATTAAAAAAAGAAACAGTAGATAATTAATATCGAACAGAAGATGATAAAATTTACTGTTTATAGTGAACGAGTTTCAATTTTCTGACGAGATTTCTTATTCGTTAAAAGAATAAAATAAAAAAATTTGTTCAGAAACTTTCGCACTACCTATTCATATTATCTTCCTTATTTTTAAGACATATTTCATAGATATTGCTTTTTATGATATTATACTGAGATAAAAGAATACTTACTAAGAATTTTTTTCTTCCACTGTATAATTTTTCGCTGAAATATCACTGATAAAACGAGCATTTTGGCGATGTTTTTCTTGTTCAATATATCCTATTTAAAACATAGAAATAGTAAAATATCGATATGATTAATTGTAGAAAACGAAAAAGAGACAAACCTTTTTGCACAGCAAGTTTGAGTGCACTACTAAGACCTCGATCAAGCGTTGGTTCAGACGCTAAAATTGACTCTTCAAGACGAAAAGGTTTTGTATTAACATCATCAGCAGGTGTATCATCCATAGCATCATCGTCAAGGTCTTCATTTTCAAGTGCATGCTGTAATAATTCATCATCGGGATCTAATGCTGCATTATTTTTTGTTGATGCTTTTTTAGTTGTTTGAACATTTGCTCGTTTGAGTTTTGCTGCTGCACGCAATTTCGGTACAGTTGCTGTTGAATCAATAGCATTTTCACCGACGTTGCGACAGAATTCTGACATTGTGTCAAGTACAAGATTTTTATCATCGGGAGGAATAGGAGCCAATGAAGGAATAGATCCAGGTGGAAGAATAATGCCAGTTTCCATTGGTTCAGATTTTATTTCAATTTTAAGTTTACGATCACGTTCTTCGATTAATTCACTCAAAGCCTAAGTTAAGCGAAAAACACAATGGTCCTATTTTCAGTCTTTTATATCTATTGTTATGAAATGTAAAGTTTCTTAATCAATGTTATTACTGAAAGTTTTCTCCTGGTTATGACAGATTTTCAACACTAGTTACAAAAGGTTTTGTTTCTTTACATAATTTGCTCCAAAAGAGCACGACGAATTGTTTCATGTCAGTGACAAAATATCATATTTTTAAACACAATAGATCACATGATGAATGTCGAGAATAATCTTCTGTTCGCCACGACACAATATTGAACAGAATGAATACGGTGTCTTTTTACTCAACTCTTTCAGAAATACTGTAGATTTCAAAGTTTCATGTGCAAATTGTCCAAAAACTAAATCACTAATGCGTACACAACTAGAATGGATTCTTACCTTTTCAGTAGATATACTGTCTTTCTTTGTTTTGAGTTTCATTGTTTTATTGATAACAGTTTGAAGTTCATCATATGCATCATCTTCAATGGCAAAGTTGGAAATATCATCATTAGGACCCATCATATCCTCTAAATAAAGTAAAATCGATTGCTTATTACCACTTACTTTACTGAGAGAAAGATACTGAAAACAAAGATTTCGATTCTCTTTAAGGTTTCTCCGAAAATGAACACGTATGTCTTGCGATAATGTATTTTCTTATGATAGACGACTATTTTGCGAAATTGCATCTCTCGAAAAACACGTTTTTGAAATTTTCGAATCAAAAATTGATACGCTTCGCTTTGATATTTCTTTTTTGACAGAACTATTTCTTTTTTCTCAAATTCTTAGAAAACTAATTTGGACTGATAGTATGAAATCGAAGGATATCCGACAATTGGATCAGTTCTCTTATCAATACTGGTGTATTCTTATAAAATCAAAGACTACTTTCTGACAAAAACCATTGATTCGTTGGCTCGATCTCAATGAAGAGATTTTCTAAAGTGATCACTCACCATCATCTGATGCAGCTGTTGTTATAAGTTCTCGCTTGATTTTATCAAGGGAAACGGTAACTGGTCGTTCTCTAAAAAAACAAAACTTTCGTCATGATTCATATAAAAGAATTTCAAGGCATACTTTGATGTCGAAACAATTGCAGTAGATCGACGGTTTTCAGCTGGACGTAAAGTTACTGATGTTGATGATGTTCTACGTGGTTCGCTACTGTCCATTGCTAGTAGGTCGTCAGCCTTAAGCATTTTCCGTGATCGAAGTTTTTTCTTAGTTACCTTTTTTGGTTTTTTGAATCGCTCCTAGAACATTTGAATAGACAAAATCTTCTTCTAACAACAGAACCTCATGCTATTTACCATTTCATCAGGTGTATAAAATTCGCTTGCTATTTTTGGTGTTGGTAATGATAGAGTTTGCATTCTTGCTCGTATTTCTTGTTTCATTTCATTGACTACCCTCTCATCAGACATATCATAAGCACCATTCGATTCTAAAATAAAAAGAAAAAAAATTCTGTTGTTGTTTTTGTTCAGTGTATTATTTTATTAATCTATTTACCAAGTCGAAATGATGATTTCTTTTTTTCATCGTATTGATCTAATAATTTATTTGGATTGAACTAAGAAAATGAATAGAAAACAATACTTTTTCTATTTAATAAATTCAAAAATAACAAACCATTCCGAATTGATCTGCTGATTCACTATCGTCATAGGCTCGATAACCAGGTGTTTTCTTTTTTGCTAATTCAGCACGTTGTTTGGCCAATTCATTATCGGCAATATTAACATTAATTAAAACATCATCATCATCATTATCATCTTCGTCTTCTTCTACTTCGCCAGGTTTTTTGTCACTTATAATTTCTAGAAAGAAAATAAATATATATATACAGGCAATATTACTCGGTACCGACATGATAGATACGAATCTATCAACGAAAAGATGCGCTTCAAACCAATTCCAAAAGTTAAAGATTCTGCTTGAGAATCTCTAGAGAAATTTTTCTGCAATCAGATCGTGCTGAAATTTTCACCATAGATGTAGTTGATGCTGCGAAATGAATTCTAATGATTTAGAATCCTTTTTTTCATGAGAAATTCACTTTTTACCTTTTTAAGTCAAATGAAAAGTGGATCTGTCTGAAATGGCTCGCACGATCATGTCAAGAAAAATATAATTAACCTACTTTTATCTTTTAATGTTAAAATAACTTGTTGCCCTTCTTTAAATTCATCAATTGAATGTTCAATACGGAGACCAGCTAGATTTTTCGATGTATATTTCTAAAAGAACAAAAACAAATACTAAAAATTAACTTTAACTATTTATTTATACCCTTTGTTTTTGTCTTTCCGATTCTTCATTTATGATATTACTAACACCAAATTCTTCATCCATCTGTTGCAATGATTTAGCCTTCAATGAAACAGAAAATTAATCAAGTTTAGTTATTTGAATGTAGTTCCATAATAAGAAATACATACACGTTCAGCTGCTTTACGTTTTTCTTCCCCCATTTTACGCATCTTGTCAACCCATGATGTTGCAGATTCAGCTGATTCAGCTGCTAAAATTGGTGTTGTACTATGAACGAAAAACAAAATAGAAACCAAAACTTACAATGAATAAGATATATTTCCATGTCGGAATACATACAGAAATTTTTCTTGCAACTGTCGTTTTTCTCTATGTACACTAATTTTCTCCATAACTTGTTCGGTTCGTTTTTTTTCTGTAAGATTTGCTGCTGGTCGATGAACAAAATTTTCATCACTATTCAAACCCTTTTTTGGACCATCTGAATCTTCATTTGCATTATCATCAACTGCTAATGGTTTGAGACCGAGTGAAGCACGTAATTTATTTGTTTCATCTACTGATAAGGACATGCGTTCATTGCCATCGCGTGTAGCGTTTGATGGATCGTTCGAATGTGACTTTGTTGGTGTTGGTGAACGAGATTTATCGTCGTCAGATGGAGAACGATGTTCACGATCTCGAACTTTTTCAACACGATCATGATCACTACGATGTTTATCTAAATCAAAATGAGACGATGAATCGATTGAATATTAATTAAATTGTGATACTTACATTGTTTCGAGCCTTTTTCTTTTTTCGAATTTGAAACCATGATTTTTTTCTGATATTCTGGTACGAAATAGATATAAAAGAGATAAACTTTTTCTATTGTGTATTAAGCAAGATTGATGAAAAGTGTTTTCGTAAGTATAAATGCCATAGAAGAGTAACACGAAAAAATGTTGCCTCTAGTTTTAAAGCGCTGATGAGTAACTTAATTTAACGTTTACTACTGACATCTATTGTGTCATGATACAACCGTTATCTGTAAGATTTTAATATTCCCTAGTCGAACTTTTTCTTGCAATCGCATGCAATTCTTGACTTTCTTGATCAAGAAAGTCAAGAACTATGGACACATCTTGAGGGCAAGACATGAACCCTTTCGGTGAGCTCAAGTTCTTAAACTTCTTGTTCATGCACTTGAATTTTTATCTAAGCGTTTCTGTTATTAAAGAACTTTTTCAACTTTTGTTTTCAATTTTACATTCACAATAACTCAACTTTTAATAAAAAATTATAGTTGCTTTTTTTTGTAACTCATGCAAACATTGAAGCGCTTGTCTTGAGCAAGAAAGTCATGCGCTATGGATACATCTTGAGCTTAAGTCTTGCAAGCGCATGAATAAAAAGCAAAAGTTCGACTAGGGTTTTAATAAGTATAATTTTAAATATCAGAAATGTAAAAATCGTAAAAGTTTTGTGTTAAACATTTGGCTATCAGGAAGAAGCGCTCGCTTTCTATGTTTATGCATTAATTTAATTAACAAGTGATGATCGACTACAATTGATTAACAAGTCAGAAAATGTTGCATGCGATTTATAGTTAACAGTCCTAGCTAAAAGATTTGATTTTTTCGATTTTGAGCCTTATGAATTCGTTAGACAGTAATGAAAGATTTGCTCTTTTTTTCTACAGAAGGTCACTAAATCCTGAAAGCAACTTGTTCACTAAAAATTTTGAAGGTTTAGACAGTAGTTGAACCAAGAGAATAAAATGATTTTGTGCAGTCTTTCTTCACTTTTAGATCATTATTCTGATAGGAGTTAAACCATTCTTATACAAAAACTTCTTCTCCCCAGGTCGAACAATGCGGCCTGAAAACGGTCGGTTCCGGGTAGTTCCGTTGATTTTGTGAAGCAGTATTCCGGTTGGAAAATTTTCACATTTTTTCCGGTGATTTCCGATCAATTCCTGTCGAAAAGCATCGGAACTTGGCAGGAATTCGCCTGAAAAGTCCGACCGTATTTTTGACCGGAATACTGCTTCCATGTTCCAACGATTTCCCGTGTTTTCCTGCAGGATATGGTGACTTTCCCGCATATTCCCTGGAGTATCCTATGGGATCCGGTGTCTGGAATGTTCGACCTGGGTCATATTTAATAGAATTGTACTTGGGTTTCTTCTAAATATGCTATCTCGTGATAATACAGAAGTAGCCGATTTTCAAAGGTGAACAGACAACCAAAGAATACAGAGTAGAGATATTTAGGTTTTCATTACAGAAATAGATGAAAGTTTCTGTGTTCGACTGTGGTATGGTATTATATAGGAATTTATTGCTAGATATTTAAAATTCTGAATGTATGTGAACTTTTACTGTAGTTTCAGATAAAAAACACTTCACCGAGTTCCTCAAATGTGATAACAATATTTTTTTGTTTAATTGAAAACATGTCACTACATTGTTTTTATTTTGAATCTAATAATAAAATATTCTCTTTCATGTTCTTTAATGAATAACTGAAATTATAAACAATTTTACTAAAAGATTTTTCGCCTGAGGAAAAATAAAGGGATTCTTAAGAATTTTGTCGGGGCTGCTCCAGTGAATAATCGTGATAGGAATGAGAGAAGAAATCGTAGTAAATTGCATGTTAAAATAGAGTTCCAATAAATATCACTCGGTAAAAAGAAAGGAGTAATCATCTGTAAAACCAGGTCGTAGTCAGAATTTTATATTAAAACGTCTCTATTTATTTTCGTCTCACCATTTTACTGGAAATATATATAACTGTAACTTAGATAATCTGAGAATGGATTGAAATAGATCCAAGTTATGTAATGGGTTAAACTTATGACTCTTGTAAGACTCACACATGTAAGCTTAGTTATAGATTAAGAAAACGTTTTCAAGGAATATCAATCAGACAGATCAGATAATGTTGTTTAGGCAAATTGAATCTCATCAACACTGCTACTATGAAGTAGAGAAACTTGCAAAATTTATCATCAGTGCTTTATAAGGAGCTAGTTAACTTTTGAGTCGAAGGAAGAAGTCATCTATAAGGATGCTTTTCGGACTTGTCCCTAGATTGTATAGACATAGGATGAAACCGCAAATTTTCCATAAATTCTATTCTTAAAAAATATTATCAGTTCACCAACATCTACCGTTCCTAAATACCATTGAAAAACTTTCAAAATCAACTTTCTTATTCAAACTGAATAGTTAAGCGGGGCAGAAGTCAAGTATCAGAAACAGTTGATGTTAGTGAGTTGATATTATTTTTTAAGAATAGAATTTATGGGAAATTTGCGGTTTCATCCTATGTCTATACAATCTAGGGACAAGTCCGAAAAGCATCCTTATAGATGACTTCTTCCTTCGACTCAAAAGTTAACTAGCTCCTTATAAAGCACTGATGATAAATTTTGCAAGTTTCTCTACTTCATAGTAGCAGTGTTGATGAGATTCAATTTGCCTAAACAACATTATCTGATCTGTCCGATTAATATTCCTAGAAAACGTTTTCTTAATCTATAACTAAGTTTACGTGTGTGAGTCCTACAAGAGCTAACATTCATGAATCACAATTGTGCCAATTGCTTATTATACTTTTCTAATCAACTTTTATTGATTACCATCAAAATTATCAATTGGACTATTCTACAACAAAATCAAAATTATAATCGATTATAATCGAAATCAAAATCACTCTCAATCGATTATTCGTACTCGATAATCGATTGATGTCGATTGGCAATCTCGGTTTCAATCGATTAGAATTTTGATTTTGTTGCAGAAAAATCCGATTATCAATTTGGATTATGCCCAGAGGATTTCGAAATTATAATCGATTTTAATCCCTAAAATTTTTCACTGGGTAGGTGTGTAACCAGGGGGGTCTAGGGGGCTCAGCCCCCTCCCCCTACAATTTTTTCTGGTGATGCCCCTATATCATAGCTGGTTCAATTTGATTTTTTTTCGATTTATTTTGACTTCTACAATATCTTGATTATTTAATGCTGCTATGCCTATTTCTCTTTCTTTTCTAAGCAGGATTACAAAAAAAAGTCAGTTAACAGAGTCCATTTAAACAATTTCAATTTTGTAATAAAAGTCTACTCTCCATTCATTAGTCATAAAATACAATAAGAAATGATTTTATAAGTATTATCGATGCCGAACTGTCTGGAACGAAATAATTTTATTTTGTACGAAGTGACAAATAAAATGTTAATTTGATGCTATTGCAAGCAATATCCGGTGTAAATGGCTTCTCTCGATTACCATTTCCGTAAGTTTTGGAGAAATTCAAGAATAATCTCATTTTTTTGCATAGTAGCAAAAATCTTTTATTAACACATAATAACAACTGTTAAAATTGCACTTGAAAGAAGCGCGATCGTATTATATAAAAACATAAAATTATTATTGAATATAGTAGGTAGTAACAAAGAGTCAATTATAATTGTCATTTATTCAAAGATATATCAAAGTAGAGGTTAGGAAACTTTTTTCGATCACTCACTAAAAGACAGATGTAAGTGTTGTTGTGTTGAATTATCGTCATAATTAATACATCTTGATAAATCATTTAAAATAAATAAATAAATTCCCTCGACTGAATGGAGGGTCATATGGAAAAAACTAAAATGCGTTTGTTTGTCTGTTTGTGGCAGGTCAAAAAAACATTATGCGGGCTTCCCTTCGGTTTAGACGTAACAGCCTTTTCCTGTAACTTTCCATCAGGTTAGCAGGGTCCGGAAATCGGAATCCGAAGTCAGATTTTAGCAATTTTAAGTTCAGTTTTTCAGATGAAGGAAATGTTGTTCTTAACGAACTATTGATATCCTATAAAGGTTGACGAAGAGGAATCGGGTAGGAAAATCCGACTCTGAAGTCAGAATTTCGAAATCTCGTAACGAATTTTCTTGAACGGAGTATGTATTGGAAGATATTTAGTTTGTATTCAGTTTGAAGATAGATAATCGAGGTCTCAGAAGTGCTACTTCATATTGGCTATGTGAGTTTAGTCTTTGATTCTCCTGGAAAAGGCAGTGTCTTTGAGATTGTGAAGAATCATTCAGGAATCAACTGGATTTTCTTCAGGGCTGAAGTGTACGCCCAATATCATTTTAAGATACGCTGATGATTGACTAGTTTCTAATGCGAATATTTCAGATCTATTTTGATCTGGGAAGTGTTTCAGTATTAAAGTGGGAGTTTGTTTTCTGTGTGATGATACTTGATGTTGAGAGTGGCGATTTGGCTTTAATGCAGGCTCTCAGAAATGGTTACGCAGCACTCTTTGTTAGAAATAGATTTAATGGATAAGTAATTACCAGCTTCAAGTGAAGAGTTCGTACCTGAAGAATCGATTGTTTTTCTGAGTTTAACAAAAATGCAGTGGGCTGGAAATTCTGAAATATGAGTGCTGTGTGGTATTGGGGGTAAGGTAGAGCAGCAGCTGCTAGGCGTGAGTGGCGCTCCATAGGGGCGCCGACGAACGGCTAGTTGCTGCTTTACTGATGGAGAGAATGGTCAGAAGTAGTAGACATGCATAAATATATCTCGATTATCTAGATATAAGTGGTTTCAAAATTGCTCAAAAGTATCATCGAATTCTAGTGTTTAAATGAACTCAAGGATAAGTTACTTTTAGGAGTCGCTGATCGGGAAGCTGCATTCAATGGGAATCATATCTTGGTTATTTTAGATTTCATCGACTCAATGGAAGGTTTAGCTCCTCTGAACCACTCAGGAGAGTCATTATTTTCAAGAATAGGTAGCTTTTTACAGTCTTTCGAAAGATTATTTTCATATAACTATCTGATTGTATATTCATCATTTACTTATTTCGCAGTTTGCTCAAATAGAAGTTTCGATCACGAAAATTGAAATCTTTCTCCACAGGTTCGACACGACTTATTTTTTTTTTAAAGTTTTAAATTATGGCTAACTATTCACCAAACCGATTTTCTATGATTCATTCGTAAGTTGAAAAAAAAATCGATGTGGCGTTGTCAAGTGGCAAGTTTTACGTCCTTTCTCTTGTGCACAGTAAAATGACAGTAAATATTGAACTGGAATGCATTATATCGAAAGAGCAGAACATACAGTCGAAGGTCAAGCGAGTCGAAGCGACGAGAGTTACTTGTAAATATTGGTAGTCCATAGGTGTTTTATTTAAGTAGCGGCTTGGTAAGGTTAAAATTAATTTGAAAGAAAACTAACTGGGAAAATTTATCTAACTTATTAACTTGTAGGTAATAATTCATAAAGAGAACTTTTATTATGAGTTAACTTTGTAATCTTTTTGCATGCCATTGTAGTTCAATAGTTTATATATAAACATACCGCTGATAGAAGTTAATTGAAAATAGAATTACTACCGTTGACAATGGAGAGACGCGCAATAACAGTATTAAATTCGTATAGAATTCATTTTATCTTTTAGAATTCTGAGCTAGTGTTGATATCTAGTGTCAAACGTCTTTGCAAATGACGAAGATATTACCATTTTGAAGGTAATAATGAAGAACTTTTTTTAATGTTTATTATAACAGAAAATGAATAATTAGTTCCAGCTTTGATAGTAATCCCCTCAGCGTTCAAGTAGCCCTTAACCTTATCGTAATAAAGCTGAAACAAGAGATGAAAGAAAAGTCATGATTAAGTTAAGTCACCCATCCAGACAGAATAAAATCAGCGAGTATCTGAAGAATTTTTCTAAATTAGAGAATATAAATCTAATTCTAAGAATGAATGCAAGAGATTAAGCGATTGATAGATTCGGTATCTGTGAGGTACTTTACTTTGTTTTACCGAATATGAATATTACTTTGTGAGATGTATAAATCGAGCAGTATATTATGATAAATATTATGTCGCCCTAGGAAAAAGAAAAAAAATTAACAAAGTTTTATGAATGTAGTCTTTAAGCGATCATATACAATACTACACAAAAAAAGGCGTTGAGGAATGAGTGTTACCTCTGCTATTTTAGAATTTTTGCTAATCTTCACATCATCACGAAGGTCGTGTTTTGAGCGTAACGTATATCTCTATTAAATGAAGATTGCGTGAAGAAATGTTTTTGGTAAATATCAGCCCATTAATTATAAGAAAGAGCATACTGACCATTTAAAAGGTAATATGAGAGTATTAAAACTATTAGGATAGAAATATCTGAAGATTGTCCATTAAGGCATCTATGAGCGTGCATACGTACTGTTAGAATCTTCAGTTGAGTTATACTGATTGTAGCTATAGCATGGCAAATCTCATACATAAAAACAAATTCATCATGAAACGAATACTAGGTTTGTTACTAAGAGTATCAAAAACAAAATTCGTACGTGAAATTAATGTTAACTTCGTATTGTATCGAAAATAAAATCCAGTCTAAACATATGGTAAATAATTAATCGAGAGTTTCATTTTCCAAACTACAATAATGGTCGTTTAGATAGTTTTCATACCGTCTAACGGGTGTCCCATAATAAATGACCCTCTCAGTATTTTGACTATAACTTTTTCTCTTTACGATCCTTACGTTAGAGCTGATTATTTTTGCAAAAGATGCGCCGTCAAATTCTCTACAATACTTTAAACAAACCTGTGCCTGTGAAAAGTTACGGAGAAAAATTAAACTAAGAATACCAAAAACCTATAAAGTACCCAACTTTCAAAGCTATTTTGATTCGCAAATTTTCGATTATTTTAAACAACTCTAAAGACGACAAAATAAAAGTAAAGATGCTTTTGACTACTTGGAAGTGCGCTCTTTCTCGACATGCAATTCACAGGTCTTTGGAAATTAAAGTGAGCACTGAAAAATCTAACATACCAAAATCACTTCAGATCGGCCAAGTTCTACTGATTTTTGTCAACTGTCCATTTGCGGAGAAAACTTAAAAGTAAGACTAGGGTCAAATTCCGCCGCTGAATCTAGTACAGGAGTCATTTTTTATCAGAATAAAAAAAGCCGAGCTCAAAAACATTCTATTTTGGCTTCGTTATGAGACTTTTTCCAGAAGCTCCGAAAGCGACGGATTCAAATAGATGAATTTTGATAAGTCTCCAAGACAGGAAGATCGATGTGATTATCCACGGTTGATTTAGTATTTGCTCACTAATAACACTGATTGATAGAGCTTTTAAAGAGCTACAAAATGCATACATTTTTCGTTTCTTATATTCTTCAGTTAATAATGGAAATAGTTGAAGAAGACGGCAGTTCCGCTTGAAAGTTGGGTATTTTATACGAGTCTGGTATTCTTCGCTTAATTTTTCTCCTTAACTTTTTACAGAGATAGGTTTTATGAAAGTACTATAGAGAATTTGACGGCGCATCTTTTGCAAAAACGATCAGCTCTAAGGATCGCAAAGAGAAAAAGTTATAGTCAAAGTACTGAGAGGGCCATTTATTATGGGATACCCGTTAGAAAATGCTACAGAAACATTCTCACTAGTTGTATGGATAGTAAGAGTAGATTACGTGTTTTTTCATGCTTTAAATAGTAACATAGGAAGTCAATTTCTGTATAAACTATTTTTTCTATAATACAAGGATGGTACTGTTAAGAATTTTAAAGTATATTTGATCGAACCATAATACAAATCCGTTAATTTCACTATGAGACAGAGATATAACTAGACAGTCAATCTTAAAATATTACATTTCTGTCGCATGGTGTTAGAAATTCATTGTAGTGCGTGCCTTATGTAGTAGGTTTTTTTAAAGTTAAAATCTGTGAAAACAAAAATATAGATGGAAATATTGAAAGAAGTCAATCGTAACTGTGAGTTGGTCTCTGGAATTCATCAGAAACTATTCAAAAAGTATTGATGCATTTATTTATCATTGAAATTGGCTTTAGGTTTTTAATCTTAGATATAAAAAAGCACTTCTTATTGAAACTGGATTATTATAGTATTATTGCGAAAATTTAAAGTGTTATTTTTAATAACTGTTTATATTGATAGGTAGTTAATTCAGTCTTTCTGTACAATGAGCAAACTCCTCTATCATTATTTTTGACAAGACACAATTATTTGGCATGCAGTTGTGTGTACTTATCCATTCCGTACGTAGTCTCACTCCGGAGACAACTTTCTTATGTTAATACTGGATTGTTCTAAAAAAAAGCTTTTCTTTTTTTAAAAAGAATGTTTTTACATTTCCTGATTGCTTGATGCTCGGAATTAGCGATGAGCTTTAATGAGATGTTTTCTTTCGTCTGACGAACAATCGTTTATAAAGCAAGTGCCTTTAGTTGATAAAATATGATTATCCATAATTTTAATAAAGTTAGATTTAACAAAAACAAAAACAAAATCATACATTTACAAAGAATTTATGAATCTCAAACCAATCTAACTACTGAAGGTTTTGTTTTGTTTTCGAGTTTTGTCAATTCTTTTCAAACAAGCATTTAGATATGTTATTTCATCAAAATTCAAGACCATGCGAAGCATTGAATCAAACTAGAAAGCACGTCAGTAATTTCCTCTGACTTGACTGATTGAATCTTCGTTGCTACAATTTTCTGAGTACTGAATCTTTCCAGGAATCATTAGTAAATATAAAAGGGAATATATAATATATTTTTTTAATATCATATTTATATAGAAATCACTACTTTAAGACTTTTCTAAATCTTAACTTTTAAACCGAATTAAAACAATTGTGATATGAATAAATGCAACCAAAAATATCATGAGCCCCTTACCTATACCCCTTATCTTTCATGAAAAAGTATTAGTAGAAAATGCATATGATCTATTCAAACGATCAACTATTAATCAATAATCTTTTGTGAATAAAGAATTCTATTTATAAATTGTACATGTTCAACTATGCATATAATATTTCATTAGTAATCATTTAATATTATTCAGAGAAGTGTGTGACTTTTAGTTCTACAAAAGATCTAGCTTGGAGTATTAATCAAGATAGAAGTAAATCAAGAAAACAAAGATATTAAAATGGGAAAACAAGTAAAGGCCACCATGGCTGATGTGGATTTTTTTCTTTTGGGGGAAAAAACATGAGCTATTGTCAAAAGTTCAGAAATTTTATTAAATAATTATTCAACATTTCTTTGCTTTCTTGTGTTGACTAGTGTCAAAAACTCGTATTCTACTCTTAGACCTACGTGAGAACTTGAAAGCCAAATAAAATTGATCAAAAGAAAAGTTTTTTTCTTTCTATGATCTGTTTTTGCGTTGTTTTGATATTCGTAGTTTAAGAACAAGACAAAATAAGTTTTTTTTGAAACGATTATTAAATACTGAAGCACTTATATTTGTCGAAGAAGATTATTTACTATTAATAACTTCAATCATCATTTTGTTTCTTTAATATTCATCGCTTTTAGTTCATCGCCATTAGTAAGTTTTCATCGTTCACTCGTCTATCAAATATTTTAGAAAGTTATTCCGTTAAAATTCACAATTCGAATACTGTCATCTGAACAACATTGACTAGAGATATTTTCGGCTCATATTTAAAAGCCTAAAAGGAACCACCACGATAGATTTATGCATTCATAAAACTGGAAAACAGTTTTACTTTTGACTGTGTTCTCTTTTATAGTTCAATAAATTATCAGTATCATTCATCTTGAAGATTATTTATATTGAAGAAATAATAATTGAGAAAAAAGCTTTTTTTTATATACACCACTTGATGTTGACAGAAAAAGCAACCACTCTCTCTAATTAATAGCTCCATTTTGACCTGTGTTCATCAGACTGTAGTATCTAGAGCTGTGCGATCGGAGACAAACTAAATAGTTCAAATTTTTGATTAAACTCAAATACATCAGTATTACCATAGAAACCATATCTTGATTAAAAACACGCAGCTTGAATAAGCATTTTATGTGATCAATCTGCAAGGCTTCATTAAAAAAATAGTTTTGATACTATTAACAAACATTTTGAACAGATAGTTAGATACTTGATAAAAAGTCATTTATTTAATAATGCTGATAGCATTACTTCCTTCGAGATAATATGTTAAATTATTCAATAAAAATTAGAAAAATGACAGAGAATTTTCCACTGATGGACTCTTACTTCTCGTTGTCTATGATGTAAATGTCGCTTATCTGCGTGGGCTATTATGAAGTCAAAGAATATGATGTTGGCTTTAATTTTGAAAGCATTCAATATAATTATTCATTCCTGTTTATCTTCCTTTTCAACTTACGATAATTTATATTCAACCTACAGCAGTACTAAATAATGAATTTTCGGTTGATAAAGCTTTTTATCGGTTGAGAACTTATCATTGAAAATTTCTCCAAGTTAATGTGTCAATATGTGCTCTTCTAGCTGCTAGTCAAATGTGACTATGTTTATTATTATTATTATTATTAATGTATACACATATGACCACTTTTCTTGATTACTTGTTCTTTTTTTGCTGCTTTTTTTCGCTTTGTTGTAAAGGAAAATTCATTCATATAAAAAAAAAGAGAAAGGATAGGAAGAGAGAAACTCTTGAAATTACTTTTTCTTCCGTTTATAACAAATGATACTTTTATAGATTACTAAAAACAGTCACTAAAAACAAGAACTTAGGTGAGTTTTCTCTAGTTGTGTCTTTTTTTGTGTTGAAACTATTTGCTGAGTGAGTTTCTCTTGATATTGAATAAGTTTATGTAGATTTTTATGAATAGCTATATAAGAAATCTACTTTTTTAGGAGTGCAGGTCATTGCCGAAAAATATACTAACAGTAAGTAACTTGTCTTTGAATCCTTAGTTACACAGATAATTGTTAGCTTTGATTCTGTCTGTAACTGCATAACCAGTAGAATCTTACTTAACCTAGTTGATCATTGTTTCTATCCATTAGATTAAACTATCTAACCGATGCTTTTTTTTTGAACATTCATTTTGTTTTGATTTGTATATTTTTAGTTGAGCGATCCTTACAGCATCAAAACTAACAAAAAATGTTATCATCAAGTAAATTATTTTCTATATTATCAATCACGCTGGGTAAGTTCATATAGATATACGTAAGATTTCTTTATATTTAATAACTTCATTTAGTTGTACTCTCTGTACATTTTGTAAATGGTTTTCCCATCGGTGCAGAATCATTCTCTCAAATGAATTCAGATATTGATGATCCTACTGAACTTATCGACAATGGACAAATACTATCAAAACGAAACTTACCCGTTGAAGGTATCCTAATTGGCCGACGATCATTCCCAACTGAAGGCATTTTAATGGGCAAGCGAGATTATCCAACTGAAGGCATTTTAATGGGCAAGCGAGATTATCCAACTGAAGGCATTTTAATGGGTAAACGGGATTATCCAACTGAAGGCATTTTAATGGGTAAACGGGATTATCCAACTGAAGGGATCTTAATGGGAAAACGTAATTTTCCAACTGAAGGGATCTTGATGGGAAAACGTAATTTTCCAACTGAGGGAATACTTTTAGGCAAACGTTTTCGATTTTCTTCACCAAAATCAAGTTTTTATCGTGGATTCAAATATTAAGTTTACGCAACACAAACAAGGAGAAACAAAAAATTAATATCGTTTTTCTTCAATCGTTAATCACCTCTTTACATTTTCGCATATCTGCTCATGTTTAAATAAAATGTAATTCATCAACAATAAAAGAAATATAAATAAAATCAATATATAAAATTAATTCAAGTAGCTTTTCTCTTTGTTGACTTTTCACTCAATCAGACTACACAATCGAAGATTTAATGGCAAAGAAAAAAAATACAAAATGAAGTACAATGATACTTATAGAGAAAAATATAACATAATTTTATTGTCTGCATAAGGTTCATAATGATGTATATATATATATATATATAGAGATTCTCAATGGGTTAATAATATGTCTGTTTTTTTTATTAATTGCGAATAAAATCAAGATGAAACAAAATCGAATTAAGAGAATAGGACAAAGAAAGCTTTAGTTTTTATACAGTAGAATAATAGAGTGAACAGGAAATAGACAAACAGAGATAGAAACTGAAAAACGAAATTAATGAGTACACAGCAACAAAGTAGCCGCCGATAGAAATAGTTTTCATTTTATTTCTGTCAATCCTAGATTCTATGAACCTTCTTGACCAAATTCTTCCGTGAACTTCTTTTGTAATAACAGATCCTTTTCGCCCACTGTTGGTTTCTGTGTAACAAGAGCAGCTTCCATATCCGACTACAAAAGAATCATAAATTCGTACTGTTTTTCCTAACAACACCTTAAAATAAATTACCATAGTTACTGGTGGTTCACATAATTCTTCCGACTTAATTTGATCCAATGTAAGTGCTTGAGCATATGGATCTCCTGGTGAACAAGTAAGCCAAAGTTCTCGCGGGCCATCAGGTTTTGGATTTTGTACCTATATAGGCAAAGAGTAAAGTTGCTCAAAACATCTATTATCAAAGAAAATCTACTCGTTTAAAATGTGTTGCGGAACCGAGTCGACGAATAGGTCTCAATAATGCTTCACGACAAACAACACCGATATCAGCACCCGAATAACTAAAATCAATAAGAATTTCTTTCGATTTCATCTACTGAGAAAAACGCACTGTTCAGATTTTTGTGCTAGCTGCATCCATTCATGTTCTTTTATCATATGGAAAGTATTCGTACCTACATGTGTTTTAAACATTGCTGCTCGTTGATTCACACCAGGTAGTGGAATATAGATACTTTTTTCGAAACTAAACAAATTTCATAAAATATGCATGAAACATATTTCAATCTGAAGTTTACCGTCGTCGAATAGCTGTATCAAGTGCCCAAGGAATATTAGTTGCGGCAAGAACAAAAACACCAGCATTATTAGTCCCAACACCTAATAAAGTAACAACAATAGAATGGCTTTTTTCCATAGTTGTAGACAGAATGCGTACGTTGCATTTGAACAAGAAACTCAGTTTTGACACGTCTGGACGATTCTGATTCTGTATAATTACGTTGTCCACAGAGAGCATCGATTTCATCAATAAATACAATACACGGTTGCCGTTCGCGAGCAAGTTCAAATACAACTTTGATACTTTTTTCAGCCTCACCAAACCAAATAGAAAGAAGATCTGATGAACTGATCGAAATGAATGTGCTCTTACATTCAGTAGCAATGGCTTTGGCTAAATGTGATTTACCAGTACCGGGAGACTAGAAAAAGAATTTACAGATGAACTCTAAAGTATACGGTTGAAACCTACTCCATAAAGTAAAACAGTACTACACGGCTTACGTTTCCCTAAACAAAGATAAAAGAACAATAGATGATATACACTGTCAATTCTAAAATACCTTGGAAAAGTTGTGGAAATTTCACTGGTAATATAACAGCTTCTTTTAGTGCTTCTTTAGCTTGGTCTAATCCTATGACATCTTCGAACGTAATATTTGAATCTGTGACAATTGCTTCTATAATCAAAGAAACATAGTACTATTGACAGTTGCAAAAAAGACAATGGTAACACTGACCTTCAAAATGTTCCACCATCCGTTTTCTATCTGGATCACCATTATCGTCATCATCTCCTTTATTATCGTTTGAATTGCCACGTCCAGTGCTAGTATCAACTACAGCTTTCTCTTTAGTTGAACCTTTCTTCAACGCTTGTACGATTTCTTCTGCTCGTTTCATATAACTTTCTATTTTAGGTCGTATCGCTTGTTTCATCTGTGGATTCATTTCTCCATCTAAATTCGAAAATTATGCTAGATAGAACGATCAGTTTTGTTTTCACTAACATTTCATCGCTTGGAAAAGCCAATCGGCTGCAGTCATATAATGTTGTGCAGCAGCTTCATAATTGTGCGCTTTGTCTTCTGCTGTAGCTTGTTCGGCACTCTTAATTCCTTTCTAGAATACAATGTGTTATGTTTAATTATATTTAGTTTCACACTGATTACCTGAATATACTCTTGTTGACCGCTACTCATTGTTTAAACGCTAATAATTAATCAGCTGAGTAGATTATATGAAAAATGGTAAAAGAAATAGAATTAATTTTGATGATAATAGAACAAGGTCTTAGCTAAGAGAATTTTGTCTTTCTGAGTAGTACCGAGTCTGCCTATAAAGTAATCAATGTGATGATTAAATAAAGCATATTTCGTCGGAAGGGCGAGTTTCTCTGCTAAGCAATACTCGAATAGGAAACTAATATCGAAAGTTTGACTATAGAAAAAAACACATAAATGATTACTATAGATTAGAAGCAAAAGTGAGACCTTGAGACAAAAAGCTGTTGTAAGAAAATTGTTCGTATTATCTCACTGCAAAATATTGATGAATCATTTTGATAGATGGCAGAAGATATAAATTCAAAAACTCAGCATTCAGAAATTTTATGTATAGTAACATGTTTTTATTTTATATAATTTTACAGCTAATATGGGAAAACACAGATGACATACGAAAAGAAACCTATTATGAATCTATATTGATAAAATAATATAATTTTGATTTTATTTATTTTATCAGTTATCTTCACCAAACTTTTCAGTAAGAGCTTTATATTTAACCGTATCTATTCCGTTTATTGAAGGTTTTATCCTAAGAAGAGCAATTAACACGTGTGACTAAAAAAGAAATGCTTATATTTCATCTTTCAATTTCATTCAAAGTTTCTATAACTACTGACCATAGTCAATGATGGAACATACAATTCATCAGGTTCTATTTCATTGACGGTGATCGGTTTAGCATTTGGATCTCCCGAAGAACAGGTGGACCCAATTTTATGGCGACCCTCCAATTTTAAATTTGGTATCTTTAAATAAATTAAAAAACATCTTAATACACAGAAATAAAAACCAAACGAAGAGTATTCATTCGTTTGAAATGTGTTGCTGACATGAGTTGGCGCAGAGATGTGAATGAAGCCTCTCGACAAACTATCATAACATTAGCTGTAGAATAGCTTTAAACATAATACTGATGATTCACTACATGTTGAAAGAGAACCTTTACTTTTTCGTTTTCTCTGCTAACTGGATCCATTCATTTTCATGAATAGAGCAATCGTGAGTATTTACGTGCAAAAATGTTTTTCACAAAGCTACTCGCTCATTTAAATCAGATAGAAGGATGCCTCTTCGCCTTTTAAATCTACAACATAAAGGGAAAAGTTATTCATTTTCATGATAAAATAAATGTACATCGGTATCGCACTTTTGTTGAAGAGTTGTATCAAGTAACCATGGAACACCAGCCGCAGCAATAAGGAAAACACGTGCATTATTCATTCTTATACCTAATTTATTGTTATTGAATGAAATTAACATTATTCTTTAGTATCACACAATAAATTACCATCCATCTGAATTAGAAATTCTCTCATTATACGTTGATTTACTTCCACACGTGAATCATCACGTCGCCCAAGCAAACCATCAATATCATCAACGAACAGCATGCATGGCTGGTGTTGACAAACGAATCGAAATAATGATTCAACACATTTTTCAGTGAACTGAAGATATTTTGACTGATATTCCCAAGCATTGACCGAAATAATTGGTATTTTGCATTCAACGCCAACCGCTTTAGCTAGACAAGTTTTACCAATACCAGGGGGCTAAGAACAAAAGAAAGCTCAGTGAGATTGATTGATATTGCATGTAATACTCACGCCAAAGATTAGTACTGAGGTTGATAATTCATTTTTATCTAAGTGCAAAAGAAGAACATGACGATATTAAATTTTCAAATCATAGATTTGGGTATCTTCGAAAAGTTTTGGAAATTTAATAGCTTCGAATAGAATTGTTTTTGTATTTGTTAAACCAATGATATTATCAAATGTTATACCGGAATTCGTAACTATATGACCTATTGTAAATTATAATATTTGATGAATTGAAATGATTTACGAAAAAGCACACAACAAATAGTATTGCAACACATTATGTTTCTAAAGTTCATATGATGAATTAAGACTTTATAGGAACCATTTAATTTACACATGAATCATTCGTAAATACGTCGAATTCGTTTCTTTTCCTCTGGAGTGAGGCAAGTGATCGTAATGTCTATTGCGTACTTGAGATATGCGATTATGAAATAAAACGGAAATGATGTTTCTACATAATTTAATATTTTTACTTCATAAAGTCTTTATAAGCACATCATAGAACTTACTATTGAAACATTCCATGATATGTTTCGAATCTCCTTTATCATTGTCATATTCAGGATTTTTCTTGTTTATCAAACTACCACAATATGGAATATTATCAATCAATGTTTCATTTGTCGTTACTGTATAGTTTATGATATTTTTGATTTCTTCAGTTCGTTTTAGACAACGTTCGGCTTCTCCATCAATTGTTAGCTTCATTTCTTCGTCTATAGTTCCATCTACAAGGGGTACATAATTTAGTTTTCAACTTCCTCGACAGTTCACTAGGAGTGCTTACACTTTGTCACATGTATAAAAGTGTCATATGTAGCCAAATAAGCTTGTAAACCCGCCTCATATTCATTGGGTTTATCTTCAAAATCGACCTTCTCAGCGCAATCCACACCTCTCTGTAAGGTGAAAAACATAAAAACTAATGTCAATTAGTTTGTTGCAATAAAACCTTTATGATATTCGTTAAATCTATATTCATTTCTATAATTACCACTAGATGATGAAAACTAATAGCGTAAGTTTAATGTTGAAATCGCTCAAGTATACACCTATAAATATCAATAATCAAAACAAGCGCAAAGTGGAATATAAACAAATTATTTAGAGGAATTGATTTATCTATAATATTTAAAAACCAGAAACCCATTAGAATTCAATGAGCTTTTTTCTTTCTTCTGAACATCTGCACCATAAAGAACATGATATTTTGTCGATTTGGGAACCTTTAATCGACAGAATTTTTATCGAATTCAAGAAATTGTGAAAATCAGACGGCACTTGCAATGTATTATAATTATAGAGAGAAACGAAATGAGTTATACTGATGAATAGAACTTTAATGAATATTTGAAATTTCCATTAAAGAAAATCCACTTTAATGAAAAAAAGAGAAAAATACTTTTTATCACGGAATTCATTGATATCCAAAAATTAGTATGTATCAAAATATGTTGATAAATTGCTGTAGCAGTTTTAGAACAATTTTTTCAAAACAAGAACAAATCAGCAAAAAAATACTTTCGTTAAAAAATTACAAGAACACCAAATGTCTATCATAATCAGGGTTATTTGTGCGAATAATCTCTGTACAGTTTTTCATAAATCTTTTTCACCGAATTCACGAGTAAATTCTTCGTATTTCACCAATTCATTTTCGCCTACTGTTGGTTTCTGTGTTACAAGAGCAGCTTCCATATCCAACTACAAAAGAATCACAAATTCGTACTGTTTTTCTTTACAACATCTTAAAAAAAGTTACCATAGTTACTGGTGGTTCGCATAATTCATCTGGCTCTATTGTGTCTAATGTGAGAGATTGAGCACCTGGATCTCCCGGTGAACAAGTAAGCCAAACTTCTCGCGGACCATCAGGTTCTGGATTTTGTACCTATATAGAGATAGAGTATAATTACTTAAAACATCTATCATCAAAGAAAATCTACTCGTTTAAAGTGTGTTGCTGAACCGAGTCGACGAATAGGTCTCAATAATGCTTCACGACAAACAACACCGATATCAGCACCCGAATAACTAAAATCAATAAAAATTATCGTCGATTTCATCTACTGAGAATACTCACTGTTCAGATTTTTGTGCTAGCTGCATCCATTCATGTTCTCTTATCATATGGAAGGTATTCGTACCCAAATGTGTTTTAAACATTGCTGCTCGTTCATTCACACCAGGTAGTGGAATATAAATACGTTTTTCGAAACTAAACAAATTTCATAAAATATACATGTAACATATTTCAATCCGAAGTTTACCGTCGTCGAATAGCTGTATCAAGTGACCACGGAATATTAGTTGCGGCAAGAACAAGAACACCAGCATTATTATTTCCAACACCTAATAAAGTAGCAACAATAAAAATGAATTCTATTTTATGGCTATAGACAAAATGTAAACCTTGCATTTGAACAAGAAACTCAGTTTTGACACGTCTTGACGATTCTGATTCTGTATCATTTCGTTGTCCACAGAGGGCATCGATTTCATCAATAAATATAATACATGGTTGTCGATCACGAGCAAGCTCAAATACACCTCTGACACTTTTTTCAGCCTCGCCTAGCCATCTTGAAAGAAGATCTGATGAACTGACCGACATGAATGTGCTTTTACATTCAGTAGCAATGGCTTTGGCTAAATATGATTTACCGGTACCAGGTGGCTACAATGAAAATTTGAAGATAAATCTAATGAGAAAAAGTGGAAACTTACTCCATAAAGTAAAATGCCAGCCCATGGCTTACGTTTATCTGAAAAAGAGAGTAAAACGTATTTTTAACGTGTGTAAACGATTTTATGTCATTTCAGCGGGAGACGTACCTTTGAAAAGCTTCGGAAATTTTACCGGCAATATAACTGCTTCTTGTAAAGCCGTTTTAGCTTGTTTCAATCCAACAACATCTTCAAATTTGACATTAGGGTCAGTGACAATATTTCCTTAAGCAAAAGCGATACGATAATATTCAATTTATAAAGTTAAAGTCAGTAATACTAACCTTCAAACTTTTGCATAATGCGTTTTCTCTCCAAGTCTGGATTATCATTGTCATCACTTTTTTTATCATTTCTCGAATTTGCTTGATTATTTCCATTACTAGCCACAGCTTGTGTTTTCTTTGATTTATTGTCTAACATATTTTTTATTGTCTCTGCTCGTTGAACATATGTAACAGCTTTTGCACGTATATTATGCTTCGTAGGTCTGTCCATAACTCCATCTATTAAAACATATACTTTTCAATTTCAATCCTTCGAAAATTTTGCTACCGTTACTCACATTTTACGGCATGCAAAAGCCATTCAGTGGCAGCCATATATGCTTGTGCAGCTGCCTCATAGTTTTCTGCTTTATCTTCTGTAGTAGCACGTTCGGCAAAATCCGTGGCTTTCTATAAAGTGAGAATAGTAACATATACTTTGAGATTAAGTTCATTCTAAAAAAAAACGCACCTTGATAGTACCTTGTAGATCGATACTCATTGTTTCAGAAATTTCTAGAAAACAAAATACAGAGTGAAACATACAAGTATGCAGTAGAAAGATTTTCAAGAATGAGTATCGATAACAAATAGGAAGTAATCTCGTTTAGAAATTCACTGATCATAGAGAATATAGTTTATTCGTACGCTTAAATATCAGTTGTATATGTTTTTACGATATAATGAAAGATAGATTAAACATCAACAGAGGAACGAAGATCAATTTTGTTCAAACAAACCATTTTAATAGAATTCATCGATGACAGTAATTTATTTTCGGAAAATATCTTTATGCGAATATACAATTAATGAGAACTAAGACAGCTCGATGACTATTAATATATATTGCCGCAGAAATGAGTAATTTTAATCTTGTTGTGTCGCTTTCAAAAAGGAAAAAAAAAATTTTCTCAGCAGATCAATGTTTGTCAGAATAATATATTTAGTTTATGAGTCATGACAGTTACTCATTTTTATCACTACGCAACTCACAGACAATGTATACTTATGACACTAATTTCGAAAAGTTCACTATTTCATGTACCTGTCAGCGTGCCAATAATGTTGCAACTATACTCGAATTCAAGTCTTCAGATATTTTGTATCATATTGGATAATGGACAAAAAACAATGTCTGATGTAGTGAAGAAATGATTCTGATAATGTTGGCAAATATGAGATAGATACCTTATCTTGCTGAGATTGTAGATGTGTGCATCAACAACACGTATACTCACATGGATCTTTAATATATCATCTTCAGTTAAATCTTACGAAAGTTTCAAAAAAATTGCTTCATTTTCCTAAGAAGCTCTATTAGTTATAGGAAATCTTGCACTTGAAGTCCGTCAATAGAAAATGCTTCTATCCAGGGCTGACCACACAGACGCTATCAAGGCAAGAGACTGAACTATTCTGTGATAAAAACTGTCTTCGTAAAAAGATTATGTTGGATAATATTAGACGATTTATTTCTTTATATCAATATCAGAATTTATTGAAATTCAGTGCAGTAAGCAATATATATATATTTAATAAAAATTTCTTTCTTATCGATTCATACTATCATGTGAACTTCGTATTCACAAAAAGGAAAGACATAAAATCATAATATGTTCCATATCGATTGATTCATAGCGACGCGTCTGTTTCAATTTTTCATTGGATGAAATCGAACCTTCAATGAACTTTTTTTGATTACATGGTAGTATACGATGAATGAATGAATTAGGCTTCGAAAAGTTTTAGACGGTACTTATAAAAAAAAGAAACCAAGCTATTCGATAGATTATTTTGAATCAGATATTTGTTATGTTTGTACGACAGCAATCTGTATTGAAGTAAGTCTGGACTAGGCCAAACTAATTATTTATGTGAATCGAATAATAATATGAATTACTCTACTATATTTCATTTTTTTTCTTCAGATTATCATCTGTAATTAGTAGTTTTTATTATCGTACAATGAAAATCCGTCATTTCAATGCCTTAGAAGATAATTATATGTATTTAATAAGTGATGATAAAACTAAAGAATGTGCAGTTGTTGATCCAGCCGAACCTGACGTAGTAAGAAAAATAAAATTCAACCAAAAAGCACTATTGATTGTTGTAATTCGAATCTATAGCTAGTCAAAACTATTAGGAATGAAGGATTAAAATTAACAACTATTCTTACAACACATCATCATTACGATCATGCTGGTGGTAATAACAAAATGCTCATATTAATGGGTGCAGACAAAGGTCAAATAAAAGTAGTTGGTGGTGATAACTCACTGCAAGGACTTACACATTCAGTAACTGATAATGAAAAACTAAAAGTAATTTATTTGTTGTCAAATAGAAAAAAAAACACAATTTTGCTTTCTTTTTTCGAATAGATTGGAGAAATTGAAGTAACTTGTTTATCAACGCCATGCCATACAGCTGGTCATGTTTGTTATGTAGTCACTGGTTTGTAAAATGACACATATACATTCTCTCTCAGTGAACCACTCTATACTATAATATTTTAGATGAAAAAGAACAAGCCGTTTTTACAGGCGATACATTATTTATTGGTGGTTGTGGTAAATTTTTTGAAGGTACCGCATCACAAATGCAATCAAGTCTTCAAAAATTAGCTTCACTTGATCCTAAAACTGTAGGTTAAACCTGTGTTTATCTTGCTATGAAAATGAAAAAGATTCGTTGTGATTTTCTAGCTGGTCTATTGTGGTCATGAATATACGAAAAAAAATCTTCAATTTGCTGCTACTGTCGAGCCAGATAATCAAGACTTGCAAGCTAAACAAGCTAGTTTAACATCTGTTACTATACCATCGACTATTGGTGATGAACTTAAATTTAATCCTTTTATGCGTACTAATCAAAGTAGTGTACAAAGATTTACTGGTAAAACTGATCCGGTTGAATGTATGGCTGAATTACGTGAACGAAAAAATAGATTTTAAATTCAATTTTCTTTTGATTCAACAATTCGTAGAGTTTTTGATTTAATAAACAAGCTGTAATTTGATAATCTAATTTTTCTTTCTCTTTCAGAGATATATATGTATGTAGTAACTGATGGAAACAAAAACGTTGCACTAATTGAACCGTTTCTGGTATTAATACTATTTTATGAAATGTTTTTTTTTAATTAATCTGCGATTGTTTTCAACGACTTATCGCTATCGTAGCTTTGTTCATAAAAAACATTTGACGCTAGAATCATGGACTTCGAAAAATGAATCAGTCTAGTTCGATATGTAGGTATATCGAATTCCAAAAACTAGTGATCTGTTGATAGCACTCACCTGCAGATATATTTGTTGGTACTCACTTATGTAATCGTTGTATGATTTCAAAACCCGACACAAGAGTTCTAAGATATACAGAAACGTATTGCTGTGAAATTTAATAATATTTATTCTGAAATGGTACCTTAGTCAAATTCGTTTCTTGTCTAATGCTTTGATATTGTTCGAGTTGCTGAGAAACATAACGTCTTTATGTCTCATCCAACCGTTCTATTTTACATAGGCTCATGTTTTTCTTTCTTTTTAAAGTTGAGTGTAAAGTTTTTAATGCTATCATTTCAGTTGATTAAAATCAAGCAAAGACAGTGACTATTTTATTATTTTGAAGAAGTGAACCATTAATCGGTTAGAACATGTGCATTGCCTTTTAAAATATTGCTATGTTCTAATTTTCTTTCAAATGTTAACAACAAATTTTGTTATTCTTTTTTTTAATGATCATTGTTTTCGTTCATACTAATAATAATACATGTAGTTAATAGAATATTTTCTTTTTGAAATTTATTGAATAAAAATCATTCTTATTTACATACTATCTTCTATGGAAAAAAATTATTTAGTAAAAATTTTAACTAACTTTTATGTATATATCAATTATAGATGCTTAAAGGACGTCTATGGCGTTTTTTAATATGCTTTTTTATACTCTATTTAATATCTCTTTTGTTTTTCCTTCGTTATTTTAATTCTGATGAAAATAAAACAACAACAGTATCACAAAAACACCATGCACGTGTTATTGTCGATGATAATCAAGAACAAAATAATAATAATCACCATCATGTGGTTGAACGGCAAGCTGAAAACAATAAACCATCAAATATAGAATTAGAAAATAAACAAAATAGTCGATCAAGTTTAGAACCTGTAATGCAGAATGGTACATATGGTAATTATGAATTGAAAAGCATAGTTAAACCATCTGGTCCTGGTGAAAATGGTGAAGGTGTTCAATTGAACGGAGAAGATGTTAAACGAGGAGAAGAATCTGTTGCTGAATATGGCTTTAATGAAGTAGCAAGTGAGAAAATCTCATTAGATCGACGTGCACGTGATACCAGGTACAGAAAAATCGATTGGTAGCTTAAAGAAAACACTTTTTTTTTTATTTAGACCACAAGAATGTAAATATTGGAATTATCCAAGTGTTGATAAATTACCAACAGCATCCGTTGTGCTTGTCTTCTACGATGAAGGATGGTCAACACTAGTACGAACATTTCATTCTGTAATTAATACAAGTCCAAAAGAATTATTGAAAGATATTATTCTTGTCGATGATTACAGTGATCAAGAACATATAACTGTTCGTTTACCGGAATATATTAAAAAATGGAATGGTCTTGTAAAATATGTTCGAACAAAAGAACGGTAAATTAGTTTCTGTTCATATTCGTTAGAGTAGTCTTTGGCAAAATATGTATGTTCATTTATATCCATTGTCCAGTAAGTTGATAGTATATTCAACGAGATATTACAAAACAAAAAGGATGTTTTGGATATTCTCTACCAGCACATTCGAGGTCAAACGATCACTCTCCTTCTTAAGTTGACACATGTTGCATAGAGATATTATTTTGAATGTTTTTCTTTTATAGAGTTGGACTTATTGAAGCTCGTGTTGTTGGCGCTCGTGCTGCTGAAGGTGATGTTATTGTTATCTTAGATGCTCATTGCGAATGTGTAAGATAATGTCTACTTTCCTTTTAATTCATAGTGTTTATACATTTCTATTTAGGTAACAAATTGGTTGCCACCATTATTGACTCGCATTGCTTTAAATCCTAAAACGTTAGCTGTACCTATTGTTGATGGAATTGAATGGAATACACTTCGGCATAACGCAGCCTACGGTGGTACACTTTTTCGAGGTATATGGGAATGGGGATTTCTATATAAAGAAACGGGATTACCACAACGTGAACAAAGTCAAATGAAATATCAAACTGAACCATATAAAAGTCCCACTGTAAATATGAAATTTGGTACAGTTCTATTACTGCTAACTGTTTTGTTCGTTTAGCATGCTGGTGGTCTTCTTGCTATTGATAAAAAATGGTTTTTTGAATTAGGTGGATATGATCCAAATATTAAAATTTGGTAAGCACTAATTATTATTAGTTCGATCCTCAAACAAAACGAATATCGATCTGTCGGAACACTCGATGAGAGAAGTTTTCTGAGTTACTGTAATCAATGAATTAAAATAATCCATACACCACTATTAGTTCTTAGTTTATACAAAAATAATATTTTAATCTTTGTTTTTTTAGGGGTGGTATGTATTGATTTTGTAAAAATTAATTTTATTTCTATTTCAATATTCACCTGTAGGAGAACAATATGAATTGAGTTTTAAAGTTTGGATGTGTGGTGGTCAACTTGAATGGTAAATAATAAAGAAAATACTATTTTCTTACAACTAGATGAATATCCTTTTTGTTTTCCTTGTGATTTTAAAGGGTTACTTGTAGTCATGTCGGACATATTTATCGAGGGCCACGTCGACGTAGTATGCATCCTCGGGGTGGAAATATTCATCAAAGTCATATAAATCATTTACGTGTTGCTGAAGTATTTCATGTTTTGTTTTTGCCAGCATTTTATTTTGTTATGTTATTGTTTGATACTAGATTTGGATGGATGAATATAAAGAATATTATTTACGTCGTCAACCAAATCAGGCTCATCTTGAAATTGGTGATACTAGTGAGTATAAAGCATTAAGAAAACGCTTGAATTGCTCAAGCTTTAAATGGTTTATGGATAACGTTGCTTATGAAATGGCTGAGAAATATCCACTACCACCAGCTAATCATGTTTGGGGTGAAATGCGCAATGATCAATATCAAAAATGGTGTGCCGATACACTTGATAATCAATTTGGTCGACCCATAGGCATATCCGGTTGCCATAGTCAAGGTGGGAATCAATTGTTTCGTATAAATGTAGAAGGCGAATGGTCATCGGGTGAACATTGTTTCGTATCTGAAGGCAAATCTATTGTTGCAAGGTATGCAATAAAATTTTACTTATCATTCTATACTATCTAAGGGGTACTTCTAAAAGATTCACTGATAAAACACCTATTAGAATAGGATACCAGGGTCTCCAATGTATCGATCAGACTGACTCTCATACCAATTGGAAAGATAACGGTTACATAATTATCATGTTCGATTTGTAGCCCTTCGAGAAGTAAACTTTCGACTGTCAGGAAACTTTTTAATTACCATTTGTTATCGACTGAACTTTAATGAAGCTACAAGATAGACTTAGATGTCAGTAACAGTCATATATATATAGATGTATGCCGAGTTCATTTTTTTACAAAGGTTTCAATTTCAAAGCATAAGGAGACAATACTCAAGAGTAAAGATCTTGTAAATATGTATTTATTTATTTATTTCTAAAATCATAGACATTGTGTACAAACGGGCCGATGGGTTCCAAAAGGTGAATGGACGTATGATAACAATACACGACAGATTCGTTCAACAGAAGTTTATAAATGCGTTGCAACCGATGAGAAAACTTTATTTCTTGACAATTGTGATGAAAAATCATTAACTCAAAAATGGACATGGAAAGAAACTTACGTAGTATAACTAACATTTAATTTATATCATATCTATCGGGAGGATCATTGAACCTAAATCTATTGTATTCAAAGAATCTCTGATTCATTTGTTTTCTTTTTGTGATATATCTTTATCATAGTGTTAATTTCTTGTGCTTCTTTCGTGCTAATTTAACTGACTTGTAATTGTTGTTTTTATTTATTTTTGAATGGCATTCCGGTTTATTATCATGCTCACTTTGTTGAATTTTATTCAAATAGCTATTCGAAGAAAATGAAAAGAAAAAAACAGGAACCAATAAATCAATGTTTTATCTCTAAATTATTCTCTTTAGATAAAATGTTACAGTTATTAGCAAAACGAGCATGCATAACTAATCAGCAAACATTTAATTTCTCTAAATCAATTGTCCGTAATAGTTATTACTTGGTGTAAGCTTCGATTTTTATTTATGAAAAGAAAAATACATTTCTCTTAAACTTTTATTTTCAAAGAATACCAGAATTACCACCCACTGTTGAAGGCAGTGATGCAGTATTTCATTCTGAATCATTTCCATCATTTGAACATGCTTCACCACAAGCTGTTGTAAGTGGGGGTCTTCGACTATGTTCACAAATTGATACCGCTATTCAACAACATGTCGACAAATTAGCACATGGTAAATATTCTACGCTATTTCTTTTTTTTATCATCGGACTCGTCCCTGATTGTAAAGTTTAACTGAATCTCAAATAGCCTTTCAATCGAGTTCAATAAGAACAACAATTACAGTTGTGAATACGGTGTAGTAGTAACAGCGAAGATCGTTCTACTAATACTTGTCGATCATTTATTAAATTAAAGATTGCTAGGTGAAATAGTGCTCTTGCAACTAAGTTTGATTCGATACGATGCTAGTGAAAAATAGATACACTCTGTAATGATCTATATAAACAATTTGACTTTTCTGTACTACTTGAAATTAAGAAGGGCCACCATGTTAATCTATCATCTTTTCATCTGGCTTTTGCTTGATCGTTCTAGAAGAAAATATCGTTTGGCAGTGTGATTTTTCAAGAAAATATTTTCCTAGGCTACATAAAATTCAAAATATGCATTGAATAGTTCAAATTCTACCATAAAAAAACAACAACTTGAGAATGAGTAAAATTGAGAATTTATCAAAAAATCAATCGCCTAAATAATACCTAGAATTTTAATCGTAAATAACCTAAAAGGAATTTTTATTCATATAGAGTCATCAAAACCAACATTTGAATCTATATTTCATCCAATTGAAGATTACAATATTCCATTTGAAACTGGCTATTATACGATTCGCCAATTAGCACTTGTTAGGCAAAGAGCATTTGCTAAATTATTTTCCAAAGTTTGTTTAATAATCTTTTGCTATATTTCATTTTCATTTTATTATAATAGTTTGATAGTCATTTTTCTGCTCATCGTGAATTTCGTTTTCAAGATCCAGTTCTTTTCAATCTTATTCAAGTAAATATCTTTTCGTTTCTTTTCACTTCCACAAGTTCTATTCATCAATTTAGAGTCTAACTACGGATGAAAATTCAACGAAATTAAAAGATTGGCAAAAAACATTAATGAATACTTATATATACTATGGAAAATTAAATGGTTGTCATTTAAAAAACGAAGAACTTGATCAAATGCAAATGGTCAATGGAAAACTTAATCAATATCAATATAGTTTTGCGTAGATACTTTTATTGGCTATCATACTTGATTATTCTCAGTTTTGTTTTCTTATAGCCAAAAAGTTCTCTATGCTAATAAGACATTTTCACATCTTGAACTCGATCCATTCGCTTTTGATGATGTACCATATCATATAAAACAGCAATTTGCTGTTGATAAGTATGATACTTATAAATACATATTGTATTCAAGTCAAATGAATTCTTGTTCAATAGAGCTAAACCAGATTCAGGACCATGGAAAATTGATTTATCTGATCGAACATTTCATACAATAATGTCTTATTGTGGTAATCGACCATTGAGAAAACTGATGTTTGAATCTTATTATGGTCGTGCATCACCAACTGTTGATCGACTAAATCGAAATGTTGAAAATATTGTTGAAATAATTCGACGAAGGTTTGAATTTATTATTTAAAAACACAAAATCATAGCTGTTTGTTTTATTTAGAAAGACAATTGCTAAATATCTTGGTTATTCTTCTTTTGCTGATATTATCCTACTCTCTAAAATGGCTCGTACGAAAGAAACAGTACAGGACTTCATTGAAACAACACGTTCAAAATTGAAACCAATTCATGATGAAAATATTCGTCAATTGACTTCATACGCACAAGAAAAAGCAAAGAAACCAAAAGAATACGAACAATTACAATCATGGGATATTGCCTATTGGCGTCAAAGGCAATGTCAAGATTTGTATTCATCATTAAAAATTGATTCATTACATATAAGTCGACATTTTTCATATGATAATGTTTTACAAGGACTTTTCAATTTTGTTGAATTTCTATTCGGTGTTAAATTTCAACCAGAAAGCAATTTTGATGAGCAAAATAAATGGCATAACGACGTACAAGTTTATAAATGTACTGAAAATGGTAAGAAAATATTTCGTACTATGAAATATCACTTAATGCGAATACAGAAAAATTCGTATTTTTCTTACCGACACTGTTGATGTACTATCATAGACTGTGTACCAATAAGCACTCGTTATGATGAATGAACTGCTTCGGTTCTTTTACATGACTTTGTTTTAGGAGCAACGATTGGACATTTGTTGATTGATGCATTTGCAAGGCCAAATCAAAAATCTGAAATATGTGCTGGCTTAGCAGGACGAGGTGATTAAAATATTGAAAACTTTTATTTAATATCCATTGTGCTTCATTTTTTTGTATAGATCTTTGTCAGCGTCATAATATTTTACCGGTTGCTTATCTAAACATGAGTTTGCCACGTATTGAAGGAACAGCGACTTTGATGAATTTATCACAGCTCAAAGAAATGTTCTTTACTGTATGTATTATAAACATGTCTAATTTATTTTTAAACTAAATTTGTACTCCTTTTTTCTTCGTAAGTTTGGTCGCGTTCTTCAAGTTCTTCTCACTCGTTCACCAAACCATGAACTCTCTGGCATACGTAATGTTGAAACTGATGCTCTGGATATTGTTCCCAATTTCTTCCTTCAATGGCTTCGTGATCCAAGTATTCTTTCTTATATAAGCCAAAATATTGAAACGAAACAAGTACTCGATGCTTCAATTTATAATCGAGCTTTAAATCAAATCGATCAGCATATGATAGCACACGATGTACTTCGACAATTATATTTAAGTGCACTTGATCTTGAACTTCATTCGAATGCAACAAATTATTATGATGCTATGGCTAAATTATGGTCTTTATTTACGCCAGTACCATTACATAATCGTGATTTTCATCCGTGCAGTTTCGAACAAATCTTTTCCGAACAATTAGCATCAGCTTATTATTCACATAAATGGTCTGAAATGATTGCATGCGATTTATTTAATGCTTTTAAAGAAGTAGGAATTACTGATAAAGATAGAGTTGCAGCACTAGGAAAAAGGTAATAGAACAGAAAGCAAAAGCTGATTTATTTTGATTGTTTCTTTAATATGATGGTGCGATATGTTTAGATTTCGTGAAACAATCTTAGCACGAGGTGGTACAATCGGCATGCAAGAACTCTTTCGAGAATTTCGATCCCGTGATCCAAGTTATGAACATTATGTTCAACGATTAACAACTCAATTTTAAACACTTTTCCTGTGCTAGATTGTATTGTTCTGACATTTCTGTTTTTGTGTAGGTAATAGCAAAATTGATGTATAAAAAAAGAACAATAAAACGTCAAAAATAAAATATCGAATGTAGAACAAAAAAACAAAAATTTTGAATAAGTTCGTAACACAAATCATTTTAGTTCGTGTTATTGCTATCGATGCATTGTACTGAAACATATTAAGTAATTCACGGGATGGTAATGTTTTGCCATAAAATATTCGGCCATTTTTTGTCATTGAAAGACAATTAATTTGGCATGATTCATTTTACTATTTTTCCTACGAAATGAAATAGAACAAGTATCAATAAACTGTTTTTTTGGAAGAGCCAAAAATTGTGTCCATACAAAAGAAAGTGGCGTTTTAAGAATGGCCCTTAAGTTTTTTTCTTCTTCTTAGAGCTACTTTCATTCAATATTTGTGTAGATTACGCCGTTTTCTACACAATGATAACCGACAATAAGAGAAATATCATTCATGCGAAACGCATTCTAATCAGCTGTCTTTGAGAGACTGGAGAATGAATGAATATGTAGTGGTAAAACTTTCACGTCATAGATTATTTTACTAAGTTATCAACTATCTTTGTAAACGAAAAATGAGAATAGTGGTTGCCACGAATAGCTTCCTCCATAAATGCATTTTATTGTATCTGGCTAAATCTTGATGGCATTATACTGTTAATTCCACTAATAAACTTGACATGTGGATTACAAAAAGTATCCATGGCACGCAACATTGGTCTATACAAAACTCTGAATATCTTTGCTATAAAGTTTCAATCCTAATAGTATACTATCATTGTGAACAATTTAAAGAATTCGAAGCAAAGTTATTTGAATAGATCGTATTTCTAAAACAGCCGGATAAACATTGGCAGTGAGTAATACAACGAAATTTATGAATTTCATATGACATTCTTCGAATAAATATTATTCATATTTTTTTGAGAAAAAACAAACTTTTCTAAAAAATGTACAAGTACTTGTTTTCATTCAAAAACTAAACTAAAATACATCATAAATGCCAAATAAAAAACACAACCGAAGAGCTTTGACTGTAAATATCAGACGTAAACGAGAACACGACCACAAAAAGAAGAATCTGTTTTTCGTCATTTAACTCCCACTGAACTGACTCATTCGATCATCAATACGTTTTAATATAGTTGCCATGGAATTCATTTGTTGTTCGACTACTGTTAAACGTTCATTAAACGTTTGTAAATGTTCAAGAACAGTTATTTGGCCAGTACGAGATTGGCTAGGTGAACGTTTAATACGAGCTTGTGACGCAAAACTATTATTATTCGAACGTGATAATAGAATATTATCGCGTGATGCAGGCACATAGCCAAGTGTCGAATCGAGTCTTAAGAAAAAGGAAATGATTAATTTGAAATTGGTTCTTTTTTGTTTCATTAAAATTATTATTACTTTCGTTGTAAATCTTTTAATCGAATCATTAATGTTTGATTATCTTCAGCTGTTTGCTTAACAATTTCCGACATATCATTTGGTTTTCTTGCTTCCTTTATTTCAAAGAAACGTTTGAAAGAAAAACTGATACGTTTCTATTGAAAAATCTACCTGAAATTTTCGACGTGCAACAAAAAATTTCATTCGTCGCATCACACGAATAGCTTGCTTAAATTTTTCTGGTAATCTATAAACGGATAAATTACTAGGCACATTTATATTGAGCCAAAAACTAAATATTGACTTACTGCTCTCCTTCAATTCTAGATGTTAACGGTGAATGATCCGATACTGACTGATCATCTGTTAGAATAAAAGAAAAATTGCCTTAAATAAATATTCGTTTAATATTGTTTCTTTTTTTTACTACAATTCTGTGCAGCAGATCGTCGTTCAAGCATTGCGCTATGGTATGATCTTGATGTCGCTCTGTCTCCTTTGAAAAATGGAAATGTTTATTTTATTTCCGATTTAAAAAATAATTCAAACCAAAATGAGGATCAATAAGTTTATATAAGCGCCATGTTGCATTGTCATGTTGAGTACGACTCGTTGCATACATACGCCATGCTGTTTGAATTAACTGTGCCGCAGCTGGATATTGCTTATGATACAATTTTTGTTTTTCTTTCTGTTGAACATGTAAAGCAAAGCCGGATCCTTGCAAAACATAAAAACGAAATTAATCATAAACGTTTGATCTATGTACAAACCTAAAATTCCCTAAAAGAAAACGATAAATTTATCTGATTGAAATAAATAATTTGGGGCGCTTACTGCAGGTAAACTAAAAAACGCAATCCCAATCATGGATAGACAAGCTGTTACAATCTTTCCAGCCCCTATTAATGTTGCAATTTAAAAAAGCATATTCTAAGCATGTTTTGTAACTTACACGTATGCGGAACACGATCTCCGTAGCCAATTGTAGCAACTAAACAATTTGAATAGATTATTTGATCGTTAAATGAAATTTCTTACCAGTTACAATACCAAACCAAAGTGCATCCGCATAAGATTCAAATTGTTTGCTTCCATCAAAAATATAATCTCTTTCAGCCAAATAGACTAGATACGATGTGATAATAAGTACAATAAAACCCATATACATCGTTGTTATTAATTCAATTCGATGAAGATACGCTACATTAAGAAGAAGTTTCCATGAATGTGCTTTACGGTCAACATGTAACATGCGTAGAATTTGAAAAAAGCGAATGATTCTAAATGTTGAACGAAATTGAAATTACTAAGAAATGATTTTGTTTTTCGATTTTACCGAAGTGCAGGTGATGCTGCCATTACTGAAAACAAAAATAGACAATGCACATTCTATACAATCCAAAGAAGAAGATAAAAAACCTTATCGATGAAGTCCCCCCTGAGATGAAAAAGTATAGAACCAAAATATACATTAACTAAAAGATATCTAGACGATTATTGTCGTTTTTTCAAGAATAATTGATCATTAGATGAAATGATCAGATTTCATTATTTGTTTTCTTATGACTTGGCATGTTGACCCTTGATTTTACTTCGTTTAACATTATTACAATTCTGACCTTTGATTTATCTTGTAAATGAGCTTCTTCTACTTATTCATTATATCTCTAACGAGTCTGAATGCATTCTTACGTACCTCGGTACACTGAGAAGAAATATTTCCGCTGATTATTTAATGCTTTCTATGTTGATCATAGATTTGGTGTCACAAGTATGCGCATCAATGTTTACCATTCTTGATATCTCGATTGTAAATTGTCACTTAAACAAGAACCGAAAACTGGATTGTTTCGAGTATTTACTTACGCATTCTTACTATTCGTGATTATAAAAATTTCTAATTCTTGTTGATGGCGTCCTTTGACATATTTTCTTGTTATCAGACAACCTCTGAGAACAGACTCTGATGTCCTTTGTCCTCAGTATCAAATTGTTGAATAATTAGTTTTCTTATCGTTTAACATAATTACCTGGGTTTGCTGAACTGATTCGACCCGATATATGAAATCCGATGACAACCGATGAAGCAAGAACAACAAACACATCAATCATACTAATTGGTGTTTTCATAAACTTAATTCGGCCAGTCAAACCTTTGAATTTAGCACGACAGCCAGCTGACCAAACACGTATAACATATTCTGATGCAAAGAAAATTAGTAAAACAATCTCCTAGAAAAGAATAAAAGAAGAATAATTCTTAATATGAAAGAACTTTGCTTCTTATTTTTAAAATTTACCACATAAATAAATTTTTGTGTTATTTTTTCTTCATATTCGCTTATGGTACATATAACACCGATGACCAAACAGGAAAGGACAACAAAAAACCTAAGATAAAACTCAAGTTTATTTGATTCTCCAAGTTTTTTTTGTCTTCTTCTAATTATATCAAATCAGCAACAACAGTTATACAAAACATGCAAAACAAAGAAAGTACATTCTCATACATATAATCAACTTACGAATTTTTTTTTCATCCGTCTGGTTTTCGTACTATAAAAATTCTTTTTCTTTCATGCTGTTTTTAGAATATGTGAAAATATGCTTCCTTTCATCTACTCACTTGGGAACCATTTGCAAAGCATGTTCGCGCTTAGATAAAAAAGATATTTTTTCTACTCATTAGAATTCTGAGCATTTTAAAAAGTTTTAGATAACGATTATTTTAAAATTTTTTATATTGATTTTTGTTTGTTGATATCCAGTAGTTCAAAACACAAATTTAAAAAATACCGTATTTTTTTCTATTATAGTAAGCAATCAAGTAAAATCTATATTTTGTGATTTCAATATTCGATGAAATTTTCCTATCAGCTGTATGTTCACTACCAAATTTGAAAAAACTTTGATTAGGAAATCTTCAAATCCTAGAAGATCTTGCCGAAATGTTTTTCTTTTCATAATGTAAATTCAAAATCACAATATTTCCTTCACACTTTTCCCTAATGAATAGAAGTTATAGAATAATAGCAAGATTTTTGTATTTTTGTCGTATTTTTAACTTTATAATGGAGGGTCTTGTAAAATGCAATAGACCCTCATTCTATTCAGAATTGTGTACCCTTGAGTAATGGTACGTTAGAAAGAGCGTACCGAAAGATCTTTTAAGACCTAAAAACTTACCTTATCCTATTTATTTCGAAATCTTGCCATGAAATCTTGCACTAGACAACATCATTAACTTTCGTGATCAACATCTCGATTTGAACTAATGCACGAATATTGCAAAAAGAACAGCCGAAATAAACAATTGCACAATTTTTCCTCAGTTTCATCCAAAAAAAAATAGGAAGATGTCATTTATGAATGTCTTATTACACTAAAAAATGATAGACGAAACAAATCCAACCACGACTAGGCCGTTCTATATAAAAACAAAATTTCGAAATATTTTTTTATCAATACAAATGAGTTTTTAATACCAAGAAAGTTGTAAACTTTCTTTTGAAATATTTTCATGTCCATACCGAAGTACAATCCATCATCATCCGATCTCATTATCTATAAATAGACATAATCTCTGGTAGTTGTGATGTATCCAAAGAATAAAAAGAATTTAGTAAAGATGTTTTTATTATTCAAAAGAAAAAAAGAAAACTAATGATACATTATCAAACATATTGATTTATTCGATCGGTGCATAGTTTTTCAATATCATCTAAACTGAGATGATCGACAGCATTTTTCATTTCCTACAAAATAGAAAACGAAAACTAAAACTATTCTATTGATATGAAGTAGTTTATTATTTACTTGTTGAAAAGCATTTACAAATGCGTCACGTTCAGTTGGACTTTGAATCCATTTCGATGCCAATATATGAAGTTCATTTGCAAATGCATTATTGACCGGCTTACTTGGTATTGTTGAATGCTGTGTTGAGACGATTAAATGTAATTTTGAACCATCAACTATTTGATAATCTCGTATTAAACCATCATGTAAAGGTTTACCTTTGAGAACTATTTTTTGTTCATTTATTGGAATATTTAATTGGGCAGAAAGACGAGATTTTAACTCTTGAATTGTATCCAGGGGAGATACCTGATATTTGAATTATTTTTATTAAGGCACAATAGAAATAGATCAATCAAACTCACTTTTAATTGAATTTCGGCTAATGCCGGATTGTTAAGTACTTTAATATGAATCAACATCTAGAAATGAGCGTACATCCGCTTACATACAATTGTCTATTTCTTTTGTTTTTCTCTCTCTCTCTCTCTCTCTCTGATAAATATACTAAATTAGATATTGATCTCTAAAAAGTAGAACTATGTATATAGTAGAGGGGAGCAAACACTAATAGACACAAAAACAATTGCTCAGAACAAAAAACCGCTTGATCAAATAAACAGAAGAACAATAAAGCAAAACAAAAGTACATAAAGAGTCAGGTATGATCTCCATAACGAGGACGATTACACGATAATAAGAATGAAGGAAGAGCAGTAAAAACAACGAATAATCAAAGAATAATATGAAAGAAAGAAAGAAAATTTAGTCTCGTTCCTCGATCTGTGATAATGGTGCGGCTACAGTATCACCAACGCCTTGTCGCTGTCGTTTAGCAGCACGTAATTTGGCGATGCGTGAGTTTTCTGGCGCCAGATGATTAATATTTTCATCATCATCCGCATCGGCTCGGCGTTGAGCATGATTTGCTGCAGCAACTACAGGTAAATATAATTATTTATAAAAGGAAAACCTTAATTTTTCGTGATAAACTCACTCTCAACCTAAATACAAAAAATAAAGTAAAATTAGAGAGTTCAAACAAAATATTTTAAATTTTCTACATACACGCATTTGTTCGTAATTTTCTGCGTCAAGCATTGGACGAATATCAATTGGAGTCTCAGGTACTGTACCTGTAAACCACGGACATTTAATAATCCAACCGATAACTACACGATCAGCTGGATCAACGGTGAGCATTTTCTGTATAATTGACTTCGCTTCTTGTGAAACATTTTTCCATTCATTTTTAGGAAATTGATATTCACCAGCTTTTATTTTTGTTTTCATTCCAGCACTAATAGCACCTCCATGTGTAGAGAAAAATGGAGGATAACCACATAATAATATGTACATTATCACACCCATGGACCAAATATCACATGCCTTGAAGTAAGAAAAGAGAATAACAACGATTGAAATTTTAGTTTATAGAAACTAGAACTGATTACTTTATCATATTTGTCGTTTGATAAAATTTCTGGTGCAACATAGTACGGAGTATAACTAAGAAAAATAAGAAATAACGATACAATTGAGAAAGATTTTTCAATTTTTTCATCAAGAAACGAATATATTTTTTATCTATACTGTTTGAAAATCTGAACTCTAGAAAATTTTATTATTATAAATTTTGACGTCAATGATTATGTTTGTTTTTTTGTAAATTCGACTACATGAACTGTTATGAGATGACGATTTGATGGTCTTCAGAAGACTCAACACAAACAAAAAGTCTTAGTCAATATTACTCATAGTTTCAAGCTGAAAAGAATAATGCACCAGATTGAAATGGCACAATTTGAATGGAACAATTCATTCTCGTGTGTTGCATCAGGAAAAACAGGGAGGAGGAACTTCTGACTAGTTTGAATGGCGCAATATTGATGCCGACATACTTTATGTAAATGACCTTCATTGCGCATTTTTTGTGAAAGAACACATTCAGGCACACTCGCTTCATTCTCTCTCTTATTACGATTTTCTTTTTATGAGAAAAAATAGAAATAACGTTTTTTTTCTCTTTTTAAGTTGAGCATAACTGAGACTTGAAATATTATTCATGTTATTTCACTGATCAATATTTTGTTGGAAAACTCAAGCTGTATTCTTGTAGTTAATTATGGCATGAATACTTGTTTTTAAATAAAGTTAATATTTGATGATAAACATTGACCTCAATATTGGAAAAGAATCAAAGATATATGTTTTGATGCACTCATTTCTATTTCGACCTTTATCTCAAGGGCATATTGTGATTCTTTTTAACTAACTAACACTGCGTAAAATAATTTTGTTGATTTTGTACTATGAATCTAATCAATGATATCTTCATGTAGAAGTCTAAATAATTCATTTCATAATGACAATATTTTCCTACCATGGTGTGTTTAATGGACGTTGTTCATTATTGCCTTAAAAATTAAGTTTTACACCTGTATATATATATATATTCATACAAAAATTATTTTTAACATACCTTCTTTTGCAAAACCAAAATCAGTTAGTTTCAGTAGAGCTGAATTGGAAGTATTTGTAAAAAGTAAATTTTCGGGTTTAAGATCACCTATAGTTAAGTCAGTTAAAAACTAACAAAATTTCTAGAATATAATCACTCACGATGTGCCTAAAAAACACTAACGATAGGTAAATCAATAAAAAAATTCCGAATCTATCTTACAATATCCATATTATGTAAATGCGATACTGCTGTAGCAATCATTAGTATAATATTTGCTGCTTCACGTTCGGTATATGGTTTATCTTGACGGTCTCGAATACGATTAAATAACTCTCCGCCTTCCATACTGAAAACAAAATTTTGATTATGTAATTTGATTTAGAAAAATAAAATCAACGAACCATTCCATGACTATAAGTAAGCATCGATTTGCTGCGTACATATTTTCCTGTTATAAAAAGAAACAAAATGTTAAAATCTTCACAAACATTTGGTGGAAAATTTCGACATACATATACATCAAGTACTTTAACAATATAATCACATCCATCACAAGCTTTTTTATGTAAAAAAACTTCACGGCGAGCTTTATCGGAATCTTTCAAAATCTACAATGAGAGAAAGAAAATGTTTTATGCGAAAAAGCAAAAACTTAAAAAAATCACTTTACTTTCAAAGCACATTTACGTCTTGTAGCACGATGCCAACAGGTAAGAACTTTACCATTAATACCAACACCTAATGATTCTTTCGATACTTCATACTCATCGGTAACCGCATTACGACGTGTTGCAAAGGGAAATTGGCGATATTTTTCCGAGATATTCGAAGGCCTAAAAATATTATTTCAATTAATAATTTACGCAAGTAAATTATAATAATATTTGTTAATTCATTCTTTATAAATATATATATGTACATGTTACTCTGTTTTACTTACATGCTTTCACTTATATGAAGAGATGTTAAACCAGTTTTATCGTGTGTCTGATGCTGCTGCTGCGGCGTTTTTGTTTCAACGATCGGATTCGAAGTAGGCGCATTATGATGTCCCTTTTTATATTTTCGAAAAAGATCTCGAAGACCCATTTCAGATTATTTCTATCTTGAAAAACTGTGATACTTTTCGAAAATAGAATAGTAAATAGTAAAACAAAACCAACACACACTGTGCGAAGAGATTAACAGAAATCCATATGGTACCACTTTTACTCCATACTAATGCATCGCACTCTAGTTGTCACCTTTCTTTATGACTAAACTACCACCTACATACCTTACTCATGTATGTCAACACAAAAAAAATAAGGAATCAGTTTGATATCTAGTACCATTACGTGTTATGCAAACGATAATAAATAACTTATTTTTCTTTTCTCTGTTTTCTTCATTTTCAAATGATAATCATATTGACGTATTCTATACGCATTCATTATTCTTATTGGCTAAACGCAATTTATGTAGAACCTAATAAAGTTCATGTAAATATCACCCTTAGATACAGTAAAAAGGAGGAATTGATGTACTAGACGAAATCTTGTCTTATTACCTTACATTGATTATTGGCGCACACTTTCAAAATATTTTAAAAAAATGACTTTGATAAGATGTCAAAATACGAACAGTCTACATCAACCGTAATTCTCTTGTATCGCTTTATAGAGAGAAAAAGAAAAACAGAATCCGATGTGGAATACATAATTTGGCCACCAACAGCAGCAGCAAGAAAGAAACTTTTTTTACCGTCCTTTCAGTCATCAAAATCAGGTATAACTATTTTCCTTTCAATAAAACATAACAATGTTTACTGGTCATACTTGATTTCAATCATTGCTACCTACTTTTTACTCGACGATGTTTTTTTGTCTGCCATAAGAATTGTTGTTAAGTAATTGTCTTGAACAAAGAAATAGAATCAAATAAAAAATCTAAAGGTAATCATATGAGTAATGAAATGTTTAAAGTGATTTGTTTATGAAACAACATTATGAAATTTTTATTATGCTACTAATCATTTTTTTTTCTTCCATGTTTCTATATTTTTAAATGACACCAAGGCAATAATAACAACAAGCATAATAATGACGAATGAGTGATCAAATAAACATGAATTAGTCCTATATTTAAATTTTGATGAATAAAAAGAATAAATTAAGTGTTTTAATCGAAGGATGAAAACATTTCAACGAAATGGAATAAAATACAAAAATTTCAAGACCGATAGCGCTACGATCGTAGTAGCTATTTTAAACCAATGAAAACATCCATCGTCAGCTGCTTATCCTATGCTATCACATCGTGATTATTTATTTCGTCTAAATATTGTAATTTTATCAGTTAATCAATTGTTGTTTTTAGTTTTTTTTTCATAAAAAAAAAATGATGGAAAAAATAAGATTTACGGATTTTAGATATCAAAAATTTATTATTGTTTATGGCAGAATTAGAACGTCCGCGAACACGCCCGGACAAGGTAGACTTTAAGAAACATGTTATGCATTAATTTTTTTATGTATAGAAACAAGTAAAAGAAAGAACTGTAGCTGATGAAGAATTACAATTAGAAGATCGAATACGTGATTTGAAAGAATATTTTGACGAAAGAAAAGTAATTTTATTGAATAGAAAACATATTTATACTAATGTTGTCAATTCTTTTAAAAAAATTTAGAATCAAACTACGAATGAAACTGTAGACGATGGCAATGTAAATACTGAAGCATCCTCTACTGATACTGAATCAAGTCATGTACATTCAGAACATATTATTCAAGAAATGGCAACGAATTCAGAAATAAATTCCAATGAAAATAATGCTGATACTAATACAACTACGCAAGAGATTGTTATCGGCACTGAGAAGAATATAAATGAAACACCCATTGTATATGATCAAACTTTAGTCACTGAAGAAATCAACGAACCTTCTGTAACGGCCAATGATTATAACAACGTAATAGTCGAAAATAGAATAGTATGTATATCACTCTAATAGGCGTACAGAATTGATTTCGTTAATCTTTGACATTGCAGTAGTAAAATATTCTTAACATATATAGATATATTCAATGAGTCATCAACTTAAAGTATTGATTTTCATTTAAATCACTTCCGTTGACAAGTAATACTTCAGATTAAGAAAAAAAGACGTCCTCTTGTGATGTCCGCCCAGGTCGAAAAATCTGACACAAGATCTTATGAAACACATACAAGATCTTGGAATACGGGCGAAATCTTACAAGAATTTGACAAAAATCGTAGTTCCTGAGATCTTAGATCAATTTGCACAATCAGATTCTTGAAAGATCTTACACATTAATACGATCTTTGAAGAATCTGATTGTTCGACCTGGGCATGAGAAATAAAAACTAACCTGAAAACATACTGTATGATTATGTGTAGGATATAACTCTTCTATCAATTATATCTTGTCTAATATGAAAGTGGAGGTTTTCAGGGCTTATGAAGTCTAGAAATAATTGTCAACTCATTTCCAGGAGACCTTTGCAATAAAAATCACGAACAGTAAGACTACTTCGATCCAAAAAGTAATCATTAAAGTTCCAATGTGTTTGTTTAATAGAACAAGTTTGTTATTATGTCAAGCACATTGCTCTTTCTAGTAGGAGGGTTCGTATTATGTCCAAGATGTCATTCGACCCTGGGGGACACTTCTATTAGGAGTAGATGAGACTCTCACTTACAGTAAATATATAAATTAACCATTTGTATACCTCAATAAAACAATCAGTTCTGTTAATCTTCTGATCTAACAGATCATATTAGTTTGAAGAAAGTGATAGTATTGTTTGTCATATACAATATATCAGATCAAATAAAACAACAAATGTTTGTGATTATTATTGTAGATTTGAATTGTATTGAAAAGGTGTCTTCTGCGCGTTAAAGATTATAAATCTTAAGAGAAACTAATTTTTCTACTTTTTTTCCAAAAAAATAGGCCTTTGAATCAAACGAAGATCAATCTGAGCTAGTTGCTACGAATCCTTTAATGGAAGAAGCATCTTCATCCAATTTAACTAATTATGAAAATACAGCTTGTATGTATCCTCACCTATCATTATCACTGTGGTCTCCTGCAACAGCGCCATTATCATCATTTGATTTTGAAAATAGTACAGCAATAACTGATCCTTACTCAATTGAAAATTTCAATCCATCTAATTTGCAATACGAACTACGTCAAACATATTTACAATTTATAAATATAACTGATGAATGTTTTCTTAGTGAACATGAAAGTTTTATTACTGATAATCCACGTAATCGTTCATCAATAACAAAAGATGACACCGATCAAAATAGTTCGAGTGATGATGACGATGAATTTTATTTTCTGATATCATCATTTTATGATATACGTACAAAAATTGATCAATTAACAAATGAATATGATGTATTACAACGTAAAATAGCTTCATTATTACCACATGTATGGTCATTTTCATGTGAAAAAATTGAAGCCGGCTCATATTGTGGTGATAATGTTTATTTGAAACGTTCAATACTTTATGAGCAAGCAAATTTTGATCGAAATTTAGCTAAAGAAATTGAAGATACATTAAAAAATTTACGTACCATTATTTATCAACAATATGTTGCATTAAAATATGAAACATTATGGTATAAAATGAAAATTGATATATATATTCATAATTTAATATCATTAAATAAACCAACGAAAAAATTATTACATGCAATTGAAATTTTATTTAATTTTCAACGTTACCGTACACGAGATGCATTGTTTTATTCGTATACAAGACAATTATTAAAACAGACAATTGACATTGTTTATAGTTATGGAAATTATAATGAAACATTATTTATTATTAATCATGTACTTCGTTGTCCACCTGGTATTCATCAATGGGCAACAAATTTCGTAAGATTTCTACTGCCGACATCATTTGAAATTCTTTGTTCCCCTATGTATATACGCTATGTTGCACATTTTCTTGCTACACTTTTATTTCCTGTTAAAAATCGTGATATATTTTTACAAAATTGGTTAGGAGAACATGGCGAACGAGTACCTGAGATGTTATCATTGAATGCAGCAAAAAATCAACAACAATGGATGTTAATTGATGCTGATGGACATGAACGTGCAGCTTTATTACGATGGGATACATTGAATGAAGATGATCTCATTGCTTTATTAAATCAGTTTAATTTAAATTATTTAATGAAAATACTTTTCAGTTTAAATGACCAAATTAATCAACGACAACAGAATCTATCCTATGAAAATACATTAAGAATATTAGCAATATTAGATTTATTTGTTGAAATACTATGTCGTGGTTTTGATACTTATGCTGATTCACAATATAGAAATTTTCATAAGCATATTGGAAAAATGATTAGGTAGTTCATTATTTTTTTTTCAGAAAAGAAACTCGAAAAATAAGTTTTTCTGTACGTGTATATACGATAGATCAGATTTGCTTTTGAATAGTTATGATCTTTCATTAATTTTCGTTTTAACCTTTAGGGATTGTGTTCATGTGTGTCGATATCACGTCGATGGTGTACTTCAACATTTAGATAACGATGATAAGATACGTTTAAGAGATCATTATTTTGCTTATATCTATCGATCGGTCGAAAATATTATTCGACAATGCAGGTAAAGATAGATAGTGAGAATTTAAATTTCACACGAATGAAATTTGTTTTTCATATAGAAATGTTCGCTGGAGTTTATTATCCTTATTTGCATTATTTGATCTTCCGCAATCTTTACAGTATCGTTTACTTCATCTTATTTGTTCAATACCAGATGATGAGCCTGTAACCGGTAATTATAAAAATTCGATTTTTATCTATTTACAGAATAATTTTAAAATAGTTGAAACAAGTGCAGCAATTGACCAAATGTTAAATTCTTCTACGCCAAGTGAAATTCTATCACTTCTCAAAGTTCTTCATAATTTAGGACAAACAGGTGATGAATCTGGTCAAATTTCTGATGTTATTTTTTATATAACATGTCTTCATCCAATATCACGCGAATATTCAATACGTGATGGTCGTTCAATATTAGCACATTTTGCTTCATTACGGCCAACCATTATCAGTCATTTGTTGAAACTAGCATCAACACATATTGATGCTGTTGGAAAAGTTTTATTTGGAATTTTTCGTGCATTACCCATGAATATATGGATGCCAAATGATAGTGATTTATCAATAATTGAAAAATGGCTGGAAGATATTTCACAATCACCAGTTGCATTTCAATTAGCACTTCATTTAATCGATACCATGAACTGGCAAGACTTACCAGATAAACGACAATTCTGTATTTCATATACAATACATTGTGAAATGGCATTGATTTTATTAAAACTACACTTGAAATATTGTGACAAATCAGCGGCATCCAAAGAAAACCAATTACAAGTAAAAATAAAGACAAAAATAAGTTTTTTAATATGAATTTCTGTTTTTTTTGTATAGCTTCAGAATTTTTTTAAACTAACACAAATCAATCTTGATCAATGGATATGGACTACAGTTTTACGCTTACAACTTAATCAATCCTGCCTTTCAGTGGATTCATTTATTGATAGTATGAGTCAAGAACATGTACCTAATATGAATGACATACGACATAATAGCTCAACGGATAGTGGAATGTCCGATGACGCTATTAATGATATTCGACGTGCTGTTGAACAGTATCACAATCACATTGCATATTACATATCATTTGGTCTTGATCAACCTGGCGCTAGGTTAGTTTTCATTTCGACACCGCAGACTATCCCTTAAGTTAAAATCGATAAAAGAAACAAACCTCAGATAATAATTTTCATCAATCCAGAAGATCTGCAAAAATCTTTATTGTTCATATTAATTCATGAAAAAATATTTTTTTTAGTGCTACTGGTTTCTTTGAAAAGGGTATTGAATATTTATGTCAACTTGTACAGAATGGTAAATATTCCGCAGCGATTCGAATTCTTCACGATATGTCTGGCATTTTAATACGTAGTGCCGATTATTTAATTGAACATGTTCAGTAAGTTATGAATGTTCTAAAAATTGTACATGAAACAATAAAAAAACAAATCGGGGGGTTTATCTGTTCATTAGATCAAGCGATTTGCATCATATTTCATGTAATTCTATCTATGGCAGATTCACGTTGTCTTAAAGAGCTTAAGGGAAAAGACCACATTCCAGAATTTTTCTTTCGCACAATAGAAATAATCCTCGTTACTATCCCAGTCTCATTTGATTTGAAATATCATGTCAGTCGTTTGAATTATTGAGAAACTATTTGTGTCGACTTTGCTAATATATCTTATCTACTTCTTTTTGGCAAATTTTATTGTTTAGATTTATGAATACATTAAAAACATTGATCAATACATCTGATGCATCAATGTCTTTATTAAAAACGGCATCATCATATATTATTCAACAAAGATCTTTCGATGAAACAGCAAATACGAAACTATTAACAGCAGCCATACTTGATTTACTCATATGGCTAGAAGATAATCCCAAATTTCGACGTTTAGTATTATTACTTTGGTTTAAATTATTAACAGCATTGAAAGATTGGAATCGAGACAAGTAAATTAACAAAATACATAGAAAAAAATATGTATGAAATTCTTGTTTTAGTTCAATCCTATTCATTCTTGACAATCTTCTGGTGCATTCATTTGTACACGATGTTATGAATAAAGAAGTTACTGATCATTTATTTGAATTAGCTGTTGTAAGTTTCTTAATATTTGTTGTAGAAGATCCTATTCTATGACATCCAGAAAGCTTCAGATTAATCGACAATCGAATTAAAACAAGGAATATTCAAAATAGCCGTAGCAATGTTATTAGTTATTTAAAAAAATGTTTTTATAATAGGCGGATAGCTGAGAGAGAGAGAGAGAGGGAGCTCAGTTTGATTACAATTTTCTCTATATTGCATGCTTGACTTTTTCATATGTGTCAGTTTCTTCTTGTGAAATGTATTGTGGTAATCAATTAATTGTATAATCGGCCAGAAAATATTTTTGATTGTTTCAATTTAGTCGGCATTAAATCCAAGGCAGAATCCACAAGTAACACGTTCAGGCTTTCTATCATGGATCCCATTGCCATCAGCCGTAACTTCATCGCAAACATATTGGTCATCATTATCAATCGATTCTTCTCTTCTCTCTCGTTATCCAATCGTTAGTTATTATTTTTTAAATGCTGAAAGTTCATTTGAAATCGATCAAAATGTTCTTGTTGAATTAAAAGCTGAACTTGAATTAAATCCAACTGGTAAAGTTGATCAAATTTGGAAGGTTTGCTATTTGAACTATTGACATTTTTTTTTTGAAGAAAAACATTTTATATCTTTGTTTTGATTAGAAATTAATTCAGCAACGACATTATCCATATATTCCTCTAACAAGTTTATCAATCTATCGTTGGGGTACAATGGCATGTGAAATGCCAGTAGCTCATACATTATTACCGCTTGTTTGGGAAAAATTCTTTACTATCTATTTATCTAAACATGATAATTGTCTTCATCGTGTTGGCTATCGTTTATTTGAAACTCCTGCTCAAACAACATTTCTTAAACAAATGAAACGTTCATTATGTCAAGCATGCGAATATTATTCTTCTTCAACAACAACAAATTCACCATATGCAAATCAATTATCAAACTTCTATCAGTCATTATCGTTATGGATTGATGAACCACGTTTGCATGATCCACAACTAAATATTGTTTCACTACCAAAACAATATGATAATGAACGTTTAGAACATTTATTTAATACTGACTATCGTATATTTGATATAAAATGGCTTGAATTAGTTGATTTAAGACAAATGTATGAAACATTAATTAAATTTACAAACGAATTATGGTCAAGGCAAAGATTAATCGATGATAATCATAATCGAAGTTCAACAATAAATCAAAATAGATCAGTAATGACATCATCACAAAAACTTGTTGATCTTGTTTCGAATGTTCAACGTCCAATAATAAATTCGAAAGTAACAGTTGTAAATACCGAGCAATTATCGGAACCAAATCAACAAGCATTACCAAAAGATCAAAATGAAATAAAGATTTTATTTGAATCAGAATTATCGAAAATTACTAATTGGATACAAACACATTTTCAACGGCATGAGAAACAAATTGAACTTGATCAAACATTAATGAGTTTACTACCGTTATTATGGAAAAATGAATTTCAAGAGGTATTTTAATCTACTGACTATGACTAAAATTTAGAAAAGCAATAAAATAAATCGATTTGAATGAAGTAGACGTATTGGAAGATACACCACTAGCTATGCGCTTTCAAAGAGCTTAGATTAGTTTATTTTTGTTTTTTGTACAAATTAATAGATTTTATTTTTCTTGAACATGCTATGAAACTATAAGGGTGATTATCTAGATGAAAAGCAAAACAATGAATTAAAAGCTTACAATAAAATTAAACAAAATCATTTATACCTCTTCGTTTCGTTTATTTTTAGCAATCCATTCAAGCTTCTTGTCAAAATGTTATAAATCCTGTTCATCAATGTACACGTCCTGCATACATAATTGTTCGTTACAAATCTAAACAACAATGTCAAAATTCGAATCAACGCCTTGAAATAATTTTAAACGAACATAAACAATTATTAACTGATGCATGTCGTTCATGTGATATAGATATTTGTCGTTCAGTTGATTTACTCATACAGATAGTTCACTATTTAACACGACAATTATCATCAACATTTCTCAATGAAAATCAAACTCTAATGATCATCGACATCGGTACACAATTATTTTATTCACTATTGTTAGTTTATAATGATAAGCACAGTGAATATATGCAACCATTATCTGAACAATTAGATTCTCTATTTGATACACTGGGCGAAATATTTGTGAAATCAAATCTTCGTCAACCGCAAGTTATATTAGAATATATTGTTTTAAATCGTCCGAATATATCACGTCTTATACCTTATTTTAATCCGAATTCATTAATACAATCGGAAAAATTTATTGATATCTATAAAAAATTATCGAAAATGTTTACATTTGTTGAATATACACCCTATTTGTTGCAAATGTTTCGAAAATTTAACGTAAAACAATGGTTTGAAAATGCATCGAATCCCAAGCCACGTTTAGAATTTATCGATGCATTGTTTAGTCATTTTCGTGCATTGGTTGAAAATTATACTTTAGCTGCTAAACGCGATAATCCGCCTGGTTATGATGAGCTACCATTGATTGAACAAACGAGTCAATTATTTGATGTCTCAATAGGTCATATGATACAAGTATTAAATTATTCGTATCCATCGCAAATTGGTTATTTATTTCGTCATATGATTGAAAGTATACAAATAATGAGAAAAAAGCAAAAAATAATTCAACAACAGAAAAACTCTTTAGCACCGTTAGAATTTCAACAGTCCATTGAACGTGGACTTTTGCCAACGAAAGTTTTATCAGAATTTCTAGATCAAGTTCATTATTTAGAAAGTACTTCTACAACAATTACACTTGGAAAACAACAGATAGATGAAATGATTCATTGGTTACAATCATTTGTACTTAAACAAACCGTAAGTATTATTTTTTTAGACGAGAAAGAGCATCTGGAAGATAATTGAATTTCGAGCTAAACTTTTATTGATAGATAAACTCTCTCGATACGCCCACAGGAAAAAGGTGAGACGCCTTCTGCTCTTGGAAAAAAATGTGAAGTACTACAGGGATAACAATGTCATAGTGATTGTACATCAGATACGAAATCAAGATTTTATTTCGGACATTTAAGTGAAAAAAAAACTTTTTTTTTTGAAAAAACGGATATCTTAGGAAACTTAAGAAAGAAACGTCTTCTGAGATCGATGAATTTGAAACATATTCCAGAGTTTTACAAAGGTCTATATTTTTAATTTTAAGGGAAAATAAATAAAATCGAATTTTCTAATGTATGACATGAAACTTTTCTAGGAAGAACAAAATGATAAACTTCTAATTCAATTATATAAATCATGGCGACCGTGTTTAAATGAACTGACCCGTATTTATTCAATAATGTTAATTTTAAACATGCAAAAACGTCGAAATCATCATGATATAAATATATCTCAAATATTCGAGCAAGTTCTCTTACTTTATAGTCCATTTATTGATCAAACATATGCGCTATTTTCTTTAACTGAATGGAAAACGGTAATCGATCATCACGGTGATATGTTGACACGATTGATAAAAACATTTATACAATTATCCGAAGAATTATTTAAATATCTTAATGAATCATATAAGCATCAACAAGAATTTTTTCATTGCATGTTTCAATATTGGTATAAAATTGCTAAATGTTTAATAACAAATGAATACACACATTCAATACTTGATATATATCATCGATATTTACCACGGCTATCATGGACAAATTTTCGATTAACAATAGAATGTTTATTAATATTTGATGAATTAATTAATGCAAATAATGCAGAAAATAATCCATCGGCATCATTATATGAATTTATTATTCATATATTATCTACTATTGATATACATTCATGGATGATTGAAAATGATGAAAATTTAATTATGTCATTAGTACCAATTCATTTTCGATTATTGGTTAATATGTTCTTAAGTCCACAAGCGAAATATGCACAAGTAAGATTTAGATTAGAAAAAATCGTAGCCAAATATTGATTTTTTTTATGTTTTAGAATAATGATAATTTAAGTCGTTTAGCAAGTCAATGTGAAGTCATTAATTGGAGTTATTTGGATTATGATACATATGTTAGCGTTACCAATTCAATTATGCCAAAACTTGATCATGATTTTATTCTTGCACCAAGAGCGTCGATTAATGGATATTTAAATAGGTTTGAAAAATTATTTTTGATTCAAATATTTTTCTTCTCCTGCACGAAATGAATGCTTGACTAAGCGTTGAAAGTTAGAAGTCATATGAAAACAAAGGAGCTCATTTTCTCTATGAATATTTTCTACGAAGTACAACCACAAAGAATGATTAAGTAAATGAGCTGTTGTTTGAAAAATAGATAGAATATGTTGATTTGACTCAGACAACAGATGAAAAACCTCAAAAATGAGAGTAACTCGAAAGATTTTTAAAAAAAAAAGAAACTAAAACTAGAATTTTTTGTTCTCATTGTTTCACGTTTTTGGGTAATGCGACCAAAAAGCAATAGAATGCAAGAATTCTATTGGAGAAAAACTACGATCTTTAGAGACTTGAAAGCTACTCATAGACGTAATGCTTTGAAATTCAATTATAATCTTCTTTTCCTATGCATAATCAAATGTTCTAAACGTATTCGTTTAATATTGTATCTTAATTAGTAACTTTAGATGAAGAAAATTCTCAGAAAGATATACACATAGGAGAAATAGGAGCAAAATCTAGAAGGAATATGCCTCTTTATCTCGATTTGTTGATATAAACAGTTTGAGATTGATAATCTATCTCCTTATTTGATAATAGCATAATTTTACTCAAGAACAATAACATTTCTATTGAACATAAAATTCAATCAAAGATTTATTTTTATTTTCCAATAGAATTCTTCGTTGTGCTTCGGAATTCAATACTTCATCACTTTTTACTGATCGAGTACGTGCTAAACGATTATGCTATCTTCGTTTAATTGAACAATATTTAATAAACGCTAAAAATCAACATAATGAAGATGATTATCGGTTAACATTAGTTAACTTATTAAATGATATTGAATCTTTATCATTGCAAGGAAAACTTTCTATGAACGATGAACTTATTGATATATTTATTGAATTGATACGATTTCTCAATGTAAACTCATTTGGACAAACAATTTTAGCATCATATCAAAATTATTTTCTCGATTGGATACATCATAGTCAAAATTCTATTACAATGTTATCATTATTTATTTGTGTATGTCGAACATTAAAAGATCGCAATAGAAAAGTTTTATTCTTAGAATCGATTCTTTATATTTATTTTACATATGATCAGCAACGTAGTTGGCCAATTATATTTAATTTATTTCAAGAAAATGAAGATTTAGCTAATATGAAAATTGATGATTATATTCAATTCTGTTGTGAACATAGTGCCTTTCTAGCATTATATCTTATTTCTGAATATGAATTAACACATCCTAAAGAACTAAATAATGAAAATATATTAAATAATGAATTAAAATATCTTGAAAAATTAGTTGAACTATTGACAAATGGAAAATTACGCGTTAAATATGGTGAAGAAGAACGTACTTTATTAATAATGATTAAAATAAATCATATAATTAAACATCAATTAGACTATGGGAAAAGTACTGATGTTTTATTAATGCGTCCAGTAAGAAATTATGCAAATTGGCTTTTGGCACTTGGAACAGATAGTAAAGATTCTGCTTGTAGTGGAATATTTGCTATGATTGGAATCGGAAAAAAAAATCAATATTCTCTCAGGTAACAACGAAAAGTAAAAGTTGAATATTTTACATCGATTTAATCTATCGATAAAGAGAAGAAAATCAGAATTACGTCATTTTCCGTAGATGAAATTGAACGGCTAATTAAACTTTCGGTGAGGTATCACTGCCTCAAAATCTATAGTTTTCTGCTCAATAACTAATAACTAATAAATAATCTGTTCTTAACTTCTCGTTAGTTGATATCAAAATCGACGAGACTAATACTTAAAATTATATATTCAGTGATATGAATAATACATACCTACGTCTCCATACTCTAAAATAATCTATGGTGTTCATCGGTTTACTAATCTTAATTAGTTAATAATCGACAAGGACCATCATTAGAAACGAAACATTTTGAGACATCGGATTAGTAGTTCTCCTATGTAGAAAACTATTAAACTACACTCACACCATGAAAGTAGTTCTATTCAGATTATTTTGTTTTTGAGAACAGTCTTCTTAGAAAATAGACAAGCCGCATTAAGTTAAACCTACCGTTACTCGTGGTATGCGATTAAATAGATCGAACGTAGTGCAACATAGTGCCTGTCTTTTCTTCAATTGATTATCTTACGAAACTTATTTTCATTGTGCAAAAGAATCATCTTACCTCTATTTCTCTTTTGATAGGTTTCGTTTATTTATTAAATTAATTGGTATCATGCAATTACAACAATTAACTGATGAACCATGTAAAATTCGTATTGATTCGAATGATCGTCAACCAGATCTGTCATTAGCAAATAATGCAATACTTAAACAAAATTTAGCAAGCTTAGCTTCATCAACGACAATAAATGAATACAGTGATTTAAAAAGCGAACTCACTCATTGTAACAGTGAATATATACAACGTGCTGATGTAACTTTTTTTCATATTTCTGATTTGATTAATTACCTATGTACACATCTATTTGCTGATCTGCCATATTTAAATTATGTATCTAGCCACGACTCTCGATAATAAGAAGTGTATCCTCTTTTTTTTCATATCTGTATATTTCTTTGTTCTGTTTGTAATTACCAGTCTCTTTTTTTTTTTACATATATAACGGCAAAAATGCTTCACTACTTTTTTTTATTTTGTTCTAATACTCATATATAGAGGTGTCAGCCATGCGGCTGAGCCGCTGCAGCAGCCGATTTTTCTATAATATCAGCCACCGTAGTCACCAAATTGCTGGTAATTTTAAGAATTTTTGGGGAGCCACCGCTGAAGACATTACTCATTCAAAGAAGGAGCCGCTGGAAATTTTTAAAAATTGAAAATTGTTGTCCGTCGCCGTCGTTCAACCCTTTGGCTGACACCTCTACGCATATATATATATTTATATTCAAACAATCAGATCGTGATTGTATTGACTGAAAAACTTTTGTTTTGTAGTATAATCTTCAGATATGGCTGTTGGTGATGGAGATAAAAATTGGTTTCGAGAAATAAATCCTAGTTTTTGGCCTGGTCAAGCATTTTCACTTGAAATTGATGAAATTCTTTATCATCAACAATCAAAATATCAGGATGTTCTTGTTTTCAAAAGGTAAATAGTCCGATTTCTAGATTATAAATCATGTAATTATGTTTATTTTTCAAATGTTCAGCAAGACCTATGGTAATGTGCTCGTATTAGACAACTGTATTCAATGCACAGAACGTGATGAATGTGCTTATCAAGAAATGTTGGCATTTCTTCCTTTATTTGCACATCCAAACCCAAAAAAAGTATAGTGATATTGATAAAATTTTAAAAGAGTATTTTTTATAATAGCCTAAACACTCTTTTTAGGTATTAATTATCGGTGGAGGTGACGGGGGTGTTCTACGTGAAGTTGTTAAACATCCGCAAGTTGAACAAGCTGTTCTTTGTGAAATCGATCAAGTATTCACTTTTGTTTGGTGCCACAAGTGAAAAAAAATTAATCAATATCTTTATTTATAGGATGTAATTGATGTAAGCAAAAAATATTTACCTAACATGGCTAAAGGTTTTTCTAGTTCAAAAGCCGTCATTAACGTTGGTGATGGCTTTGAATATCTTAAAACTCATCAAAATGAATTCGATGTTATTATTACAGATTCATCGGATCCTGAAGGTAATTATTTATTATTTGAACTTAATTCATTGATGCAAAAACAATATTGTTTTTAGGTCCAGCCGAATCTTTATTTCAAGAATCTTTCTATTCCTTACTGAAATCAGCTCTTAAACCACCACATGGCATTATATGTTGTCAAGGTGAAAGTATTTGGCTGCATTTAAATTTAATCAAAAATATAGTCTCATTTACTCGCAATGTTTTTCCAACTGTTGCCTATGCTTTTGCATCAACACCGACGTATCCAAGTGGTACTATTGGATTTCTTCTTTGTAGTCTTGACAAGGTAAAGATACTTATTTAAAAAAGACTATTGCAATTCATATTTTATGTTTTTTTTTAATTCTATTAGGACAAAAAATTAAATGAACCTATTGATGAAAAATTAATCGAACAAATTGATGCATGTTTTTATACATCTGAAATGCATCGTGCTGCTTTTGCCTTACCTGCCTTTGCTAAAAAGGTGAAAATTTTTGAATAATACAAGATTTGTGTATGAAAATGGACTTCTTTTTCTTCTTTAGGAGCTTAATGATACAAAGCAATAATACAATAGTCTCAAAGCGGTCTTGTGCATTTGAGTCATTCTGTTTTGTTGGTTCTATTCGAAAATAAAAAAGAACTTATCATATAATTTGAAATAAAAAACAATTAATCGGTCTATTCATATATTGTTCATTGTACTAAAAATACCACGTTAGATCTAGACAAAATGATGTCGATTGAGCAAGACTCAATACTTTCTCATTGAAAGTGATAGCTTCTATAGTTGTTTAAAATTTACGTCGAAGACCCTGCTAGTTCGATTAGATAGGAAAAAAGACTCATCCACCTTATCTATTTTTAGAATAAAGGTTTGCGCCACGTCATCTGTGGATTGCTAAATTGTAGCTGATATTTTCTTCATCGTATTCTGATTCAGTAGCACAGATAACAAATATTATTAATGAATGATTCACTTTTAAATAAATATTTTTTTTGGAGATTTGTTAATAACAGTCTGATAGATAGATAATACTATTTGATTGTCTTCTTCTTTTAAAAGAATGTACATCAGTTTGAAATATAAACAACAGAATGATAGATGATAAGTGATAAGAATTTGAATGAACATAAAATGACTTATTGTAATGTATCAAATTCATAGATATAAACTTTCATAATTATGTTATATTAGGCAACTTCTCAATCTGATGTGTCATTTTTCACGATTCTTCTGATTTGAAAGGGAAAAAAGGCTAACTGAACAGTAACTCATGTTTCTATCTCGATGTAAATCTTATCGCATAAGCTAATTACATTTGACAGAATAAGTAACAATATTCATTGATGTATATGAGAAAATGTTCGATGTCTGCTTCTAAATAGCATGTATTAAATATCATCATTTGACAGATTGCTCAAATATTTATTTATTTATTTTTTATACAGTTAAACATATGATACTAAACTTAGATCAAAGAGGATCAATCAGAAGCATACTATTTTGTCATGAAATCTAAATCAAACGTATCTCGTTCATCACAAAACGAGAAGAAGAAAAATAGAAAGTAACTTCTTATTATTACAGTCATGTCCATTGAAATACAAAATTTAATGCGGCTCCATTTAATCCGTTCGATAGAATGTGATATGTAAACATTGTAAGTTTCTTTTTATGTAATCAAAATTCATCCTCTTATTCAAATATATACGACTTACGAAAAAAATTCCTCTATGCTCGTTAAACAAACACCTCACCCTGTTGACTTCTTCATATGAGAGGAAATTAATTTTCAATCAAAGTAAAATCATCGCTATTCCTGTTTAAACCAAAAAAGAAGCATTATCAGCTTAGTTCGTTCAATATCCGGTAGTAGTGTTTTAGCATAGATATCGTTTCATCTCTAACCGAAACAATCAATGACACCTCCTTTATTAAACAAAACGTAGAGAAGAAAACCAAAAACAAAATAAGGAAAATTCCATTGAAAGTAGTTATAGACAAGCGTAAGCAGCTGCACATCACTAAAATACAGAAAAATATATTGTAGATGTTGTTTTTTTTATTGTGTAATACTATAATCATACCTAAGGAGAGAAAAAACAAATAAATCTATTATCACAGTTTCGACGAACAAAACTATTCAAGTTATCTTATTTGAAATAAACTACTGTAGATAATAGTAAGCAACAATATTGTTACCCGATTTGAATTATGATGGAAACCTTCAAAAGAAAAAAAAGAGAAACTTTACACGTAGAATAATTTTAGACCACTTATTGGTTGATATGCTTATGATCAATATTTTAAGAGTATCGTATTGTATTTCCAGGATTTTTGGAATCAGTTTATTAGAACGAATTGAAATTTTAAGTGTAGATAGGTCTAACACTTTTTCTAGAAGCTAATGAAAATTTTCTGAATAATATTTTTTATTTAAAACAAAACTACGATATCCAACTGGAATAGTGCGTAGTATATATGGGCAAAAAATCGTTTTAACTCAATCGAATGTATTAGATCGTATTGACAGGAGAGTTCCTATACTTTTCTAACTTAAATTTGCTTTTCTTTTTAAGTTCTTCCATGTAGAAAATATCTCATAATGCACTTAGTCGATAGATACTACTTCGGGCTATAGAATTTCTGCAAAACCAATTCTAGATCACGACGATCGCAATACCCTTAAGGTGGCGGGTAGTCGTTTGAATTCATGTCAGATTAGATTGGTTGGTTTTGATCATTCTTCATGTGTTTAGTACCTGCACGACCGGAACTGTTTCATCTATGATCTTGCACTGTTTTTCATCTACTCGCCCTCTCATCTGCTAATTCTATTTGATCTATTTATTCTATTTTTATCTCTTCATATTGCAACCATGAGACTCGATATATAATATAAACAAAACAAGACAAGTTATTGTAACTTACCTTCTGATGAAAGTGTCATCATTCTTAAACTTTCTGTTGAATGAGGTACTGTTACGGATTGTGCAGATTTTGTGCGTTGATATCTTGTTGTACTTCTTTCTGTTATTATTGTTGTTGTTGTTGTTGATAGATCAATTAATTGGATACTTTTTGAATTAGTTCCAACTAAATTTGAAGCTACACATGTATATTCACCTTGATAGTTATTTGTAAAATATGTAACAATTAATTCTGACACAATATAATTTTCAATATGATAGATGTGATAATTATAATTAAATCGCTGTTTATCTTTTATCCAATAAACTTTTCCAGCTGGATACATACTAACTTGACATTTAAGACGAATTTCATTCGATTCTGAATTAACGAAAAAATCTCTATCTAATATTATTTTTTCGTTGATAAAAATATCTATTTCGGGTGCATATTGTATTGTCAATTGAAATGAACGTGCTACATCGGGTGGATAACCATTACTTGCAATGCATTCATAACGACGATTTGTATGACGAGATATATTAAAAATTGTCACCTGATTTTGTTCACTAATAACTAACAAAATTAAAAGAAAAGAAACCTGTAGAATATCGAATAGGTCAGTCATTGTATTGTTATTTTTTTTATAGACATAAAGAAACCTCTGATTATGCGTCTTGTCAACTGTTCAATTAGACGCTATTATTTTTCCAATATATATATATATTTATATATTGTTTTTATACAACAAAAAATGAAATTTTTGATATTCAATCAAACACAATGAACAATGCGAATACTGTGACTTACTTCGAACATTATCAGATTGATCATACGATAGTAGACGAATATTTGGTGTTGGTTTGCCGTGTGCATAGCATTTTATTGTAAAATTTGAACCTGTTCGAATCGAAGATGGATATGGTTCCGTTGTTAATTCATTAATAATTTTTGGCGGAACTAAAGTTTTTTCAAAAGAATTGTCGGTTTACGTTTTGTTTTTATTGTTAGAAATATTTCAATTAGTTTTACCTTTAACATCCAATATTAATGTTTTATATAAACCATTATTAGTAAAACAACGATAAACACCCGCATCATCTTCATCGACATCATCTATTTGTAAATTCCATTCTTCAGCATATGCATGTAATAATGATATTCTTGAATCACCATTAATTGGTCGATCTTCCATTGTTAAAATTGAACTATTGTTTAATTTCATCCATATAACCTAATAGAGAATAAACGATTACATAGTTCTTTTTTTAGTTCATATACAAAGCTATATATGTATGTATATAATTATTACTTTAAATGAACCAAGTTCATTATTCTTGGCGTCTTGTAATGAAACGTAACATGGTAATAATGCTCGTTTACCCACAACAACAGAAATAGTTTCATATGACTGATCAAATTTCGGTTGAAAAGATTGATCTGTTAAAAGAATATGTAATATTATTTATTAGCGATAAAAACGCAGTATGTAAAGAATGATAAATGAGAAAGAAGAATAGATAAGCGTATCTTTTTTTCCTTCTTCTTCTTCTACTTCTATGGAATATCATTAAAACACAACAACAAATATGTGATCGGTTAAGATGTATCATATACATATTTTTTCAGACATCGTGTTTTAGTTTTAATCGTACATCTCTTAACAAGTATAAAGACATTTTATTATATTCGATGCGTTACATTCACATGAACAATCTCTTCTTGAGAATAGTTTAGTATTAGTAAGGAGCCATAATGGACACACTTCTTTAACGGACAAACAATACTTCAGACAGAAACACTCTTCGTTTTCTTTCTCTTCTTCTTCTTCTTTTTCTTCATAGTTTTCGTTTAATAAAAAGAAGCTTATCTGTTTCCTTTTTCAATGAACTTTCACAATTTAGTTTCGTTAATGTTTAACTAACAACGGTCATTCATGTCGCTTGGTATCAATATAACATTGATTTCCGTTTTTTTATGTGTATGTGCTAATCTTCTAGTCACGTCGAGGTGACAAAATCATGTACATTCTTTTTTTCTTCTTCTTCTTTTGCATGAACTCCAACAGAACCACTCTAATGTACATTATAGCTTTTCAAAATGCTTGTTTGAAATATAAGACAAATCTGCATTATTCCGCTACCTTTAGAGATGAAATGCTAAAAGTAATTAGATAGTAAACATGATCGTACAGGGAGAACAAACTTTTATTTTGCGATTCATTAATCTGTATAGAACGCAAAGTTCTAGAAAAAAGTCAACCAAAACTGCCTCCATATTCAAAATAATTATTTATTGTCTATAAATAGGTTTCTTACAACATACCTGAATCAATTTCATTAGATCTACTTGATGAGATTATAATGATTAATAATAGAAAGAGTAACATTGGTAAATATGTAAAGAGTTTGTTTTTATTCGATGCAAATATATTTTATGTACAGTTCGTGTTTCTATTTAATTATATTGAAAATGTATTCATGCTTCGTTAAGAAGTAGGCGAGAACGAAGGAGAGAGAGAGACAGAGAAAGGATGTGGATCTTTCTCTTGATATGTATATTGATGGAACAATTGATGAATGAGAGGACGTAAAAGAGAGAGAGAGAGAGAGAGAGAGAGAGGGAGAGAAAAAAAAGGAGCAATGGAGAAGAGAGAAAAATGGATGAACTGTCGTTCTTGCGCTCCTTCTGCTCTTTCGTTCTGGCATGAACAACTGAAAAAAAGAAAATGAGCAATTGATGTTCATGATGATGAGTTTATATCAGTAAAGAACAGTAGTTTCTTTGTATGTCTTCGAAAATATTAAGCAATGAATTGGAAAAGCGAAAGAAAGAAAGAAAAAGAAAATATGGTGTTATATCGTTCACTAAGTAATGAACGTGAAACAAAAAACAAAATACGAAAGCTCGAGCTAATCTTTTCTCTTGAGAATACTAATGGTGTCATCAATGTCATAAACATGAAGTATGTGTTAATAAAATCATCGATGAACCGTAACATGTTGGACAAGTGTCTCTTTAAACTGCTGGCTAAAATAGCGTTAAAATATTCATTTTTTAACATATGGAATTCAGATGAGAGTGACTAGCGGATAAAGTCTTCAAAAGATGTGTTTTTCCTTATTTTATATTGGATGAATTTTCTTCAAAAAAGCAAAACATAGAAGAGAATCTAATCATACATTTGATCTTTCCGTATTCACGCTTATCAATTTTTCTTCTTCTTGAAGTTCATAAGAATAATAAATGAGTATTTATAATAGTTTGATGACCGTTAGAACTACTCATCATTGAATGTATATTAGTAAAATATATGAGAAGTAGTTTGTTGAAAGTGTGATCATCTTACACGAGTGATTAACTTTAGGTGGCGAAAATGAGATAGATCTAGTCACAAGAGAAAGCTTATATTACACTTACCATATAGACAGCGTAACACATTTTCATTTGAATGATGTATAGTAATGATATAAAAAAAAAGCTGAAATGAAATTACGTCTAACACATAGATATATAGAATGAGCATCTAAATCTGCAATTGATTGATGCAGATAGGTTACAGGACAATCAAACAAACAGCTTAAGGAATCGAAGAAAAAAGAAAATTGAATGATAGTTAATATCCTTGATTTATATCGAATAAAGTATTCTCGAGTTTTCTTTCTTGTGCATTAATTGGGTTCAAGTCTAAAAAAAGTGTTCAATTTTTTAAAGCGATTATATAAATGTTAGATGCGAATGATGAATTAGAACTAGAGAATAGTTTCAACTGAAAGAAGAGAAAAAAACGATGCATTGCGTCATTTGTTTGTGCATCTAATGAAAATTCAGTGTTGCCCATAGAGAAAAGATTCAATCAATTGACTGAAGTAATCTTTATTATTATATATTACTGATACACAAAATGAATTTAATGATAGGATTTCTATCTATTTGAGGTATATGTCATGATAATATTTATTTTAATAAAATAAAAAGACTAAATTCTATTAGATTATCACTCGTATAATAAAATTTAATGAATTAGATTATTCTTTATTATTAGATTGAATCCTTATATTTCTGTAATCTGATGGTTTTCTCAAAATATGAATATGTCTAGATTTATTATTCTATATTTACAGTAATTCACTTTGAGATATTCATTACTATGAAGATGATGCTAACAGAGTGAGTCTTTACCAACTGTGAATTAATTGAATTTATGCCTGTATGAATATACAGTACATGAGAGTAGGTGAATTTTTTCTTTCGTGTTCTTTTTTTTTCTTATAGCTATTACAATAGGAGTACATGTCTGGATTTATTAATAAAACTATCATTTGGCATTGCCCTCTTGTCTCTTATGAATCAGTTCTTTAGCATTCTTTTTCTTTCATTTTAAAATCGTTCGAAATTAAAATTTTCAATAAAATCATTAAAGCAATTCAGCTATCGGTTGATGCGTTGGTTTGCATTTCTATGTGCAAATGAGAACTAAAATAGTAAAATATTGTTATCCGATTTCATTCTTAGCTTAAGGTTATGTTCAATAATATAGTCATTACAACTTAATAATATTATGTGTAAAACAAAATAGTGTTTATATTAATCAATAATGAACTTGAGAGAATATATCGAATTATACTACGACATGGAAATTCCTAGTTTTTTTTTCTGTCGCCTCTTCCTTAAGAAATAGAATCACATTTCAGTTATTGAAGGGAAATAAACCAATTATTCATTTAACGTGCGAGTCCACAATTTTAGAGTAATACAAGTAGAATATATTTGCCTTTGTTAGAACCTAACTATATTTCTGAAAAATATTCAACCAAAAAGAAAAAAAGACTATGTAATATAAACAGATTTCAATTGAATGATCTTTCTTGTGTACTCAAAAAATGAATACACTCTAGATTCGGTCAGTGTGTCCGGCCGTTAACACGATAATTCTTGAAAGCCTCATCCAATTGTCTTGAAATTTTGTACACGGAATGATTTCATCAATATCTCAGTCGCGTTCAAAGATGAGAAGGATCCGTCAAGAAATGGCTGAGTTATCGAAAAAATTGTCATTATTGACCAGATCATCCCTGAGGGGTACAGGGATATTTAAAAAAAAAAGGTTTTTTTCTCAGAATTATTCGCAACATATATAAATCGACTCAGTTTTCTCAGTACACGTAACAATCGGATGCGAATCCGATGTTTCCTCATTTTTATTTCTTTTTCTTAACTTCTAAAATGCATACCAATTTCAATAAGTACGAAGAATTTTGTCAAAGATGAAGCCTAATACATAATAAATAAGAAGATAATGTGGTCTTCTGAAGTTTTATTTCGAATCAAAGAAACATGATCGTACGTATCTTGACAGTTGCCTAAGCCCATACTCGCAGTATATATATATATATATACATATATATACATATATTTAGTGTATAAGCATATTACATAAACTTGATCTTATGTTGATTTTTAATTCTAATAAATTGGAAATATGAATTTATGTTTCATGATCGTATGGAAAGAATACATATACATTGAAACTCAATCTATCACCTATTTTTATTATTAATATAAAAAGCGACCCGATAACATAGAATAAAACAAACACCACATGACTAGAGTCTCTGCTATAGATTTTAATCGAAAAATTATTTCGAATCTGTTGTTTCCGAAACACATTTATCCATAAATTGAGCCATTTGTACATCATGTGTCGATAGACCATTTAAATCATGTGTACTTAATGTAACTTGAACTTTATTATAAACATTAAACCATTCTGGATGATGATCAAGTTTTTCAGCTAATAAAGCAACACGTGTCATAAAACCGAAAGCTTGATTAAAATTTTTAAATAAGAATGTTTTTGATATAGCATCACGATCATCAACTAATTTCCATCCATTTGTTTCTAATGGTTTCAATAGATCGTTTCGTTGATCACCTTCAAGTTTAGCTCGCATTTTCTTTTTAATTATATTTGTAGCTAAGCCGTTCGAATATATGTTGTTTAATCTAGAAGATTTCAATGAATTGAGTAGTTTCAAAAGTTGTATACAATCACGACTCATAACAATAGACATGAATAGTATGTTTTTTGTTCTGAAAACAAATAAAGAATAGTAGAACTATTTGACATGAATAGTATCTGTATATTTATGTATATCTGATTTACACAAAAAGAAAAAAGAGTAAACAGAATTTTTTTTTCATTCACTAGCGTTGAAGTACAGCTTTAATAAAATCTTCGTATACAACCATTCCTTGTTTATCTTCAAATTCATAAGTCAATTGTTCAACTTCATCGTCTGTTAATCGCTCACCTTAACATGAATAAAATAAAATTCAATAAACTTATTTATTTTATTTTTTACCTAATGTTGTTAATAAATGACGTAATTCTGTTGCTGGTATCAAACCATTTCCATCTTTATCGAAAACACGTAAACCATCAGCAAATTCTTCGGCTGGCGCAACAGATTCCTTTTGTCGACTTAAACGTTCAAATATAACTTGAAATTGTTGCATCGATAAACGTTCAACTCGATTAAGATCAGTAAGAAGTAAATGTATTTCTGCTTCAGTTGGATTAAGTCCTAATGCTCGAATAGCTTCGCCTAAATAATGTTTTGGAATATGATCATCTCCTCGATCATCATATAAACTGAAGACTAAACAAACAATAAAAAAATGAAGATATTTTTTTATTGATTTCTCGAATAATATTACCATCGCGAATGTCAGCTGAAATTTCGTCCGTAAGACCAGGCATCTTATTCATGAAGGAAATAATATTATGAGTTTCGTGTTTTTCTTTTTTCAATTATAATAAGAATAAGTAAATATAAAAAGACGAGTAGAACATGACCTATTCACTTGATTATACTTGAACTGCTTCTTTCTTATTGAATCATCGACAGACATACAATAGAATTTTGCAGCTGTCGCATAGCGAATAGTAATCGATAATCGATGGATGTCACTGATGAATAGTGTTCAAACGAAATATTCGGTGTTCTAATTTCCAGTGATACGAGTAATGTTAGTTTTTAAGACAAGAAAAAAGAACTATGATATTCATGAACCTTTTTAAATGAATGTCTCTTCGTTCAAGTTAATATTAGCAATAATTTTCTTTTCTTTGATATAAATTCAAAGCTAAAAATAATAACTTTGACATTCTTCGATATTAATTGATTTTGATTTTTAATATTACAAATATTGTTAATTGAAATAGATAGAACATATTTTATATTTATGTTAACTGCATCGGATAAAATTTCTATATGAAAATTATTGAATGGTTTAGTTTTTTTTTCAGTATAGAATATATTACTATACTTAAATCGAAATGACTACGATGAGAACTTAAGTCGCTTTAATTGTATATACACGATATTTTACTGAAATATTGTTTTGTGAGTATGAACACATGTTATGTAGCATAATAATTGAAGATCCTGACAATGGAGGTGCTTCTATTGTAAGTTGAAAAGACTAGATATTTTTACATAAAAAAGAAGCTCTCACTGCCAAACTAACAAGGTTAAAATACTAGCTTCTGTTGGCTTGTCTAGAGGGAGTCTCAAAATATTGACGATTTTCTATAGAAACTGTATGCTTGAGGCATCTATATCTCGAAGAGAGTTTGTCCAAAACTTTCGATTTTTTTTTCTGTAAGCTAGTCTCATTGAGACCTTCATGCATACAAAGTTTCAGGTCCAAATTCGAAAATATGGTATTGCTGGGAAAGTCGGTTCTGTAGAGAAAATTCATCAGTGTGAAGCTAGCACGACGGAGCTAGCACGATGAAACAGAGATTCAACTATAAGTCTTCTCATAAGTATTGCCGACCCATAAAAACCAGAGCATTCGATGCAGAATTTAATTCTGGATCGGACGGTGATACTTTTATTCCCCGGCAATACTTTGAGAAAATTCTATCTGGTTTTTCTTGTCCTATTTAAAAGAAAGTAAAGCTGTAGGTAAATTTTTTTCCTAAGTATTGCCGGGGAATAAAAGTATCACCATCCGATCCAGAATTAAATTCTGCATCGAATGGTCTGGTTTTTATGGGTCGGCAATACTTATGAGAAGACTTATAGTTGAATCTCTGTTTCATCGTGCTAGCTCGGTCGTGCTAGCTTCACACTGATAGAAAATTCACTGAAAAATCGAATATCTCCCTCTAGACAAGCCAGCGAGAGCTAGTATTTTAACCTTATTAGTGTGTCGGTGAGAGCCTTTTTTTTGATGTAAAAATATCTAGTCTTTTCAACTTACAATACAAACAGCTCCATTGTGAGCGAGTTATCTCAATCTTCGAAAAGTTCATATTTTGCCGCCTCAAATGTTCAATCACAAGTTGGTCTTCCGTGTTAAAAAAAAACTATTATGATGTAAATTGATTTTGAAATCTTTACAACTTACAACAAGCGAGCATTGACCTACTTAAATTTAGACCTGGAAATCGTTTTTTCTTAGTTTTAGTTATAAATTCTGATCCAAGAATATATCACTTAGGGATTATTATTTTTTCTCTACATTTTATTTAATGTTGAAGTTTATAGTAATCAGCTAAATGTCTTATCTTCAAATTAGTTTCAACATGAAAATTAAATGGCATTTTTAATGTCATTCTTGTAGTATTTCCTTAAGAAATCTATGCGCAGGAAATGTTACATCGGTTTGACCTCAACAAATCAGTGAATATAATTCTAGTGTTATTTTGTACTCAACTATAATGAATTTGACAACCTTTATAAATCATGAGTAAAGAATAGATTTTCCCATTGAAAGAAACTTTGATTTTAAGCTCAGTGTATCCTTTTTGTTAGAATAATGAATATATGTTCAATAGAAACTATCTATATGATTAAGTTTGAAAGATTACCAAAAGAAAAAAAGCAATGGATTAAATTTTTTTGATTCATGTAAATACTGAGTGGCAAATTCAAGGCTACACATTATAATTTGAAATTGCAATGATATAAAAACAACAATCACAAGCGAGGGAGGAAATATTTTCAGCTATTAGGCATCATTCGAATTCATCTTTGGCAAGTGGCTAGGATTAATTATATAGTATATATTAAATATTTGAAAAAATTTGTGCCATTACTGGACGATTTCAGAGATATGAAAGGAATATCTGCTTGAATAGATGATGCCATCATATTGATACACTAGATTTTGTTTTTCTCATATCTTAATTAACAACGTCGTCACTTTTTTGTTATTTTCTTTCATAATAGCTTATCTCATTTTATTCAAACGAAAAGAGATTAGAGAAGTATGTATGTTCTATGTATCCGTATAACATGTAAAAACGACAGCGCAGTGAAGCGCAGATTGTGGCACCATCTATTCGAGCAGTTAGTCGTACCAACAGTGTGTTTAGTTTACATTTATACCTCTTTAAAAATACTGGACAACAAGATTTGGATGTGGGTACGGATGGGTTTCAATAAGAAAAAATCACATACCCACACCCTTTATTTCATCATTTTTAGTTTACTATTTTAATCATATGAAAGTATATGTGTCGATATGATTTTACAACATCTTTCAGTTAAATTATTCTTTTATTGCTGATACTAGATTTAAGAATAAAAATTAATTGTGATATCTTGATTAATTTAATAGATTTAACAAAATACTTGCACAGAATACTGAAGTTGCAAATATTAATTCTGAATAATTCTAACGCGATATTTATTAGTTTCCTATTTATTTATTTTTATTGTTACAATTAAGTTATGATATTAATCAGTAGCTTGTTCTATAATTATAAATAGCATGATAACCATATAGAATTCGGGAAAAAAAATACATATACGACTCTAATTTATTGAATATGACGTTTAATTAGCCATACTTCGATGACATATTCAAATCTCGTTATAGTCTTAAATTATATTATATCTAATTATAACCTATGAATAATAGATAATCCAAACATTTTCTAGTTTGTACTATCTTTTGAAATTTTAAATATCTATACTATAAACAATTTTGAATAACGAATGCGATTAAATATCACAAATATTTTAACGAAGATACAATTCAATTTCCACAATCAGATTTGACACAATCATCGTACAAATAAGTATATACGCGCAGTTGTTCAGAGACGTATTTGAAGTTCTTTATACTCGGCTTGGGATGATTGAAATCTGTCCTTTTAAAAGTTGAAAATGAAATTTCTATTGATTTGATGATGATTGCCAATTTCTCTATGATTGCTGTTGTTGATGGAGGCAAAGAAAAATCACTATAAATACTTTCACATATTTTTTCATTAGTGATCTTTGTAAAATAATAATTTAGTTTTTTTTATGATCTCATATTTCAGTGCTAAAGAATTTTCTTACTCAAAGATGAATTTAAATCACGATACATTTTAACATGTATATCAATGAATTTTGAACTCTGATGAAAATGCTTGATGTAGTCGAACGATAGAGTTCATCGACTCTGGATTTGAAAATATTACTGATTGAATGTTGGATGACAGAAAAATTTCATCCGTATAATATTGGATGAATTTTTTCTGAATAGTCGTTCGTTCTTATTCAAAAAAAAATTGAATTTATTTGTAGAAAGCACAGAAGATTTTGTTGGCAGATTAGAAAACGCATCAAAAGTTTTAAGAATACTCCCTAAATTCTGGATCCCGGAAAAAAGTCATCAGCTAAGGTCGGGTTCAGGTTCAGATATTCGTTGACCCGATGGATTGTACTAAACTATACATTCGTGATAAAATTCTTTAAAAGTCATGCAAGAACCCATTACGTTATCTTAGAAGAGAATATAGTTACGAGAAATAGAAAAAGGTCCCCAGTTTACCACTAGATTAATTAATCATCATGTATCTGTTCCCAAAGCAATAAAATAAAAAACAGAAGTGCAGTTGAGAAATTTTTAAGTTTCGTAAAATTTCGAATAAAATAAAAAACAATATTGTAACCAGACTTTGATTGAACTCAGATTGGAATCCTAGTAGAATTGTAATAAATTCTATCAGAATAAAAAAAGAATGAAATATATAACACAATTCGAGCAATTCACTTTTCAAAATGTCGCTTTAAAATATACAAGATGGGCATTCTGGTGTAATTCGTTGACATAACTTATTTTTAAAGTCATTTTGAGATTTGTTTTTTAGTATTTATCGCTGTATGTTGTGAATGTTCTTAATCAGTAGTAGCAAAATCAAGGGGGAAAAGGCGGATTCAGGATTCCTGGAATCCCATGAATTCTCGGAATTTTTATAATAACAAATGACATTCCAGAAATTCATATTTAACCTCTACGATCCTCACTCTGATCCTGAAAATCTGATAGAACTCAGTGTTAAGGCTTCATTGCTTTATCAAATGGCTTGAAAAGCTGCACACAACTATTGAGGAAAATCATTTCCTAGGCGAACGTATTTTTTTCATATGCTTGACCTGTTTAGATATCACGATTTGTTTACAGCACATGACACTCTTGCTCCAAATGCTCATGTATTTCATGCGCATACCGCAAGATAGTTCACGAGAGTTATCTATTTTAAAATTCTAGGCACACTTAACCTAATTAGACTGTTATCAAATTCATTTTGACAACACGATAGCTTACTTTCGTATTTTTAAGAGAAAACGTTCGAGGTAGAATAAAAAAAAGCACCAAACAATAAGATAAATCAATGCGATACAAAAAAATCTGCCGAATCAAAAAAATCTATGGCATCTTATATGTAACCTTTTATTCATTCAGTAATCGGACAGTTTAACATACCTAAAGCAATCAGGTAGCAGCACAGCCTTTTTGCTCACTACAAGATAAGAGGCTCTCTATCTATGACTGTATTGTTTTTGGCATTAATTTTGACATAAAAGAAAAATAGTTTGAAAGTGAAGAAAAACATTGGTTCGGAGATTCTTATTGTATGAAATTGAGATTTATCGCTAGTTGACTCAGAAGACGAATCATAAATTTTGTCTTACGGTCAGCTATATTTCTCTGATTTGAATATAAAAAAGCAACATTATATTTAAAATACTAGTCTGACTCTTGATCCAGTGAGTTGTAATGATTTTCGTTAGATTACACAATACGGATTCTTTTACACTATACATGCAATTTGTAATATCAAGAGAATAAACCAGATTCTTGTCATAAATCAACATGTTACAAGTTGTTCTTTTCGGCGATGAGAATTACGAATTTCAGAAGAATTTGTATTATACTTTTTATGGCAGCAAGTCCTTGTTTCACAGCAACTAGCTTATCTGTATAGTTTGTTTCTTAAATTGCTTCGATTGATGCCGTTATTAGTCGAGAATATAGATTATATTTTCTGGATTTCTGGGATTCGGAATCCTGAGAATCCGCCTTTCCCTCTTGTATACGATACTGTCGTAACTATGGACTATAATAATAAAAACGACAGATTTTGATGATTACTTAGAGTTTCCATCCGAATTATAATGATTTATAATTAGTGAAACTAGATTTTTATTACTGATGTGAGTAGTGGTGAACATAGGCAATCGACCTGCACCAAAACATTTTCTAATTAGTGCAACTAAGCGTTAGTTTTTTATGTTTTATGTCTGTAATGTGTGGGGGTGGGTGGGATAAAGAGGAGTCTCAAAAACCTTACACTTCAACTTACACATTATTTTCTTCGAGATATATGTGAGTTCCACAAAATAAATATAGCTAAACGTTTTTTTTCTAAATAACTATTGTGGAATATTTATGTCTAAAAGTGAATATAAATACTGCTAAACTATATTTATTTTAAATATAATTTGTAAGAAATTTTATTTATTATGAATATAAATATAAGTTAAATTATCATATTTATTTTTGAGACTTCGATAAGATATGCGTATATTGTATTTTTAACGTTGTATCTATGTATGATTCGTAGGTTATTTAAAATTTTCTTTCAAATAACTAGAATTCTTAATTTACTATAAACTTTATTTTGCCCATCTAGGCACAGACGGTGGAAAGGGTAAATATGAATCATGTACATACCCACCCAGGAGAATCATTCCGACACTAGGATCCTATCGGATTCCGACAAGGGTCAGACAGTGAATACCTAGGTCGAAGAATCTGACACAAGATCTTATGAAATACTTACAAGATCTTGGAATATGTGCGAAGTCGTACAAGAATCTGACAAAAAAATCGTAGTCTCTGAGATCTTAGATCAAGTCTCACAATCAGATTCTTGAAAGGTCGTACACATTGATAAGATCCTTCAAGAATCTGATTCTGCGACTTGATCTAAGATTTCAGAGACTACGATTTTTGTACGATTTTTTGTCGGATCTTACACGATCATATAAGATCAGATGCAGAATCTTATCAGATCTTAACATCTGATTGTTTGCCCTGGGTATACCGAATGCCACGTGTGCTTCAATAAAACCGACGGAACCTTATGAGATTCCTGGACACGAACCTACAGTCAGATCCTTGGTATTGGACCCAATCGGATCCGATGTTGGATTTAAACGAAATCCAACTCTAACGAATCACCCTTGCGCTCTGAAGGCTCAAAATGCTTATTTGATCGTGAATAAGGAAATGGTTTTTTTCCGTCGGAATCGACAATAGGTACGTGTCCAGGAATCCTATCGGATCCTGTCGGGGAATCGGATTCATTCACCTGGGCAGAGTGACATCAACGGTAAAAGAGAACAAGATGTTACAGTGACAGAACGAAAAAGATGTTCTCATCGCGGGATTCGAGCCATACATCTTCTGCTATCCGGACAGATGTGCCATTCCAATTAGACTAGAAGAGACACATTCACTTGTATTCGTCATACATCCATTATATAACAGGCGGGAAAATGATTCTGCCGATTGGATCCAATCAGATCCGACAGCTGTCCGATCGAATTTTATGTAAATTTCTATAGAACCGATGAATCCCTGTAGGATTCGTGGTGTGGACCGACACTCATATCCATAGTATTGTGATCCGATCATACCTTACTATCGGATCCGACGGAACCCATCCCAGGACTCTGGGTGACCTCTAGTGTTGGTTCCAGATGCAGGGTAGTACGCGAACAATAAAATATGAATTTCCCGTCGAATCCACTCGTAGTTTCTCAACCCGTAATCCTATCCAATTTCGTCGACTATTTGAATCTTTTAAGATCTGATCGGATTCTGTGTTGGATTCATTCACCTAGGTATATTGCATCAAAAGTTTCAAAAATAAATATGATAATTTAATTTAATTTATATTTATAATAAATATAGCTCATCAGTATCTATATTCATTTTTAAATATAAATATTTCAAAATAGTTATTTAGAAAAAAATAAATATAAATTTTGAGAAAAACCTGTATTTTTGTGTACTCAAAAAGTGAGTACACTCTAGAATCGGTCAGTGTGTCCGTCCGGTCGTAGGCACGATAACGTGCGAAAGGAGAGTCAGACCGTGATGAAATTTTCCACACAGTTCAATCTCATGAATATCTCGGTCGAGTTCGAAGATGAGAAGAATCCCTCAAGAAATGGTTGAGTTATCGAAAAAATTGTCATTTTTGACCAGGCCATCCCTGAGGAGGAGTACAGGGAATTTTTTT